>JAOWBL010000012.1:764833-803373 GCA_028564865.1 Zenarchopterus dispar | reverse complement strand
CGTCCACCCCTGATGTCCCTCTCAGATCTGTGGGACCAGGTCTTCAGATGCAGCGTCCACCCCTGATGTCCCTCTCATATCTGTGGGACCAGGTCTTTGGATGCAGTGTCCACCCCTGATGTCCCTCTCAGATCTGTGGGACCAGGTCTTTGGATGCAGCGTCCACCCCTTACCTCCCTCCAGGTCTTCAGATGCAACGCCTGGTTCTCTTTGTCCTGAGACGATGGAACCTCGTATGCAGAGGAAGACATTAAGAAGACACAGATATGCAAATGTCTGTTGAAATTAGAGCTACAACAATTATTCAAATGTTTGATTAATTATTCATCGGAGACGCCGTCAATTATTCATCCCAGCGAGCTATAAGTCCCCCTTTTCTTCTTCTCAGAGTAAAAAGTTTTCTTCAGGGATCCATCAGCATCCCAATCAAAACCATTTTATTTGTGCAGTAAATGTGCCGGGGACGGACTTGCACACATTAGATATTCTGTCTTTGTGTCTGCCTCCAGGACGCTCAGATCATCCCTGCTATTGTTTAGGAGAAGTAATGACCTCCTAAACTGATTTCAGCTCGATTCAAGCAGATGACGTCAGATCTGATCAAAAGGCCGAGTTTCCAAACCCATCCGTGACGGCTCTGGGTTTCGTTGCTTGTCATCCCACGGCAAGCTTTTTATCTGATGTTGTCCAGTAAGGACAAAAAAGCCAGTGATGTTTGGACTTTATGAGCGCTCGGTTCCTGAGGTGAAGGCTCCAGCAGAAGCTTCATCTTTGGAAGACCTTCACCCCACCTCTTCTCCACCTTTCAGATGTTTTGTCCTGAAAACCACCACCCTGTCAGGACGTTGCTGCCACCTACCAGACCGACGTGGAAACAGGAGATGGAGTTACTCCAGCGCGTGGAAGACCTAAACATGGTGGACTGTGAGGTGAGCAGAACCGCACGCACGTCTTCACTGGGACGTGAAACTGGACTTGACCCGACATGAGGTCCACTTCAGGAAAAGTCCACATTTTATGTGCTTTTAGGCCTTTTCTGGGTTTAAAATGATTTAAAGGGACAAACAATAATTTTTCTCTTCAGAGGTCAGTACTTATACTATAGCTGCGTTGATGTGGTTGCCGCGGCGACGGCCTGAAGCAGCGCGCACCAGAGGACCGTCGGGTCTGTTGGGGTTCAGGCTTTGACTTGATGCTGATCAAAAGTATCAGAAGTTAATCTAACTTTGGGTCTGTCCATCGATCAGAAGGTCATGATGGGAAAATACGGACCGAGTTCATGTCCCTAAATCACATGACAGTAAAATCATTTACCCGTTATCTGTTAACACACGACCAAAACCTTTATATTCAGTTTAAACCTTTAAAGTTTGTATTATGACAGATGTAACAAGCTTTTATGTCAAGAAATAACAAATCCACAGTTGTTTCCATGCATAATTGATGCTGTGGTCCAGCGTAGATGGAACAGGTTGTTTTGGTCGGGTTGATGTTTGGGTCAGGGAGGTCCGCGTGAACGGATGGACCTGAGTTCTAATGTCAAACGCGCTGACAAGTCAACAACCACAGATCAGCACATTTAAGACAAATTATCTCTTTATTTTTTCAAAAAATGTCACAATTTCCTGAAACATCCTGCAAATCTGAACCGTTTTTTAATGATATGTTTGAAAAACTCGACGAACCGAAACTGAAATAATGAAATCGACTTGAAACACACAAATGAATTCCTGTGAGGACAGAACGTCGTCTTTTTTAAATGACTTTTTTTTTCCATTAACGTCAACATGTTTTGGTCTTACAAGACAAAATGTCCTCATCAGGACTTGGGAGAGGAAGGCCTGGTTCTGATATCCAGACCGACCCAGACCTGAGTTGAGGTGACTGTAATATTCACAGAGTCTGGAAACGGACCCTGAACATCTGCCACATGTGGGAAACCCACTCAGTGATCCGGGTGGACAGGAAGTGACTGGAGCCAGAAACAGCCACTCGCCGTGGAAAGCTCTTTATTGGTTTTTGAGGTAGTCATTTGAGTTTAAAAAAAAAAAAGAAGAAGAAGAAATAAAACCTGCAGGGCATCATCGTTGGATTGTTTCTGTGGACTGATCCGATAGCGAGAAACACAAAAATGATGATGCAATCAAAACAACTGGATGATCACATTTGTAAGAGAAATATCTTTATCTGCTAATCCAGGGGTCTAAATCAGAGGAATTAAAATAAAAATCCCTTTTGGTTGTATTCTCAGAAAAAGTTAGAATTATTATTCAGCTGTTTTTCTTTTTCTTTTTTTTTTTAACAAACCCCAAAACATCTCCCTCGTTCTACGAGAACAAAAGAATAAAAAAAAAGAAAAGAAAAAGAAAAAACCTCCAAGTGCATGATGGTCTCAGTCTGGTAAGTGGTCATTGGCAGAAGCCTGCACTCCCTTCTCGGCTAACAAGAACATGAAAAATCAATGGTTTTTTGGAGCCGGCGTTTGTTTCTCTGTCGTGCAGAGATCTCCTTCTCCCAGCGAGCGTTCTCATCCAACTGAGAGAGATCACAAATGCTGAGCGAGCGCCCACCCGCCCGCTTCTTTCCCACTCGCTCGTGGCGAATGCAGACCAAATTCGTTTAGCATGTTTGAGGAGTCCTCGCAGATCACACGCTCGTGCGTCGGCCTCGCCGTCTTTAATTGTCCGTCAATCTCTGGAGTGTTTGGTGGCGTCGGGGCCCTCGCGGCGGCCATCACAGAGCCAAACCCCGGCGAGGGATGTCGAGTTTGATGTCGCGGAGCTGGAAGAGTCACAAACGAGCGTGGAGAGGAGATCTGACCGGGGATGCATTCAAAGCCTCTCAACGCCAACAATAACACTTATTTTAATTAAAAAGAGGCAGAACGTGGCCGCTTGTGGAGGCGCTCGCACCCGGAGCTGCAGCAGCTCCACAGCTGCTTTGAATCCACCGATTTCAAGACGTCCCTGCCTTTGTGGTGGAACCAGCTTTGTTTGGTTTTTCGACATCACATAAAGTCGTTATAATTGTGTTTACACCAACTCCTTCCACTGCTGCCATGTTGTTCAAACTTTGTATATCCTTATAACTCGGGACCAAATCATAAAAAGACGGGCCTGCAGACGGCCAGTCTGATCCGTGGAGATGAGGAGCCAGGGGAAAGACAGAGACGCATGTGAGATTAGGACCAGCTCTCAACTTTATTCTGCATTAAGATTATCTCTGATAAGATTGAAGAAAATAGTTTTTGTTTTTGTTTTGTTTTTTTGACGTGTCAGCATTTCTCTAAAAAGCTGAGATTTTTGGGAAAGTAAGAGAACATGACCCTTGGAAAGTCTGAAGTTCCTCCAGATCGAGCCCAGCACGTTGTCGCTGCTGTTTGTGTTCCTTCCAGAGAGATTATCCAAAACCTGCCCAGATGATTTTCATGAAACTTGCTGGAAAGTTTGGAGCCATTAAACTTTGGATCGAAATTTTGGATCAACTGACCCTGCAGAAGCTTTAAATTCCACCGCTCGAGGACGCAGCCAAGTGTGTTGTTGCTGCCGCTCGTGTTGTTACCAGCAGGGTTGTGCAAAAGCTGCCCAGATGATTTTCATGAAACTTGCTGGAAAGTTGGAGCAGGAACAGAGCAGGAATCCACGAAACTCTGGATCTGAATCCCTGAAACTCTGGATCTGAATCTGTGAAACTCTGGATCTGAATCCATGAAACTCTGGATCTGAATCTGTGAAACTCTGGATCTGAATCTGTGAAACTCTGGATCTGAATCTGTGAAACTCTGGATCTGAATCTACGAAACTCTGGATCTGAATCCAGGATCACTGAGCTACACTACAATCCTCGGCGTGTGATGCATTCCTCCAGGTTTCTATCATATTTAATGGCAGCTATCAGAGACACCCCCCCTCCCCACCACCACCACCCAGCCCCCAACGGGCAAACAGAACCCGTCCAAAACTGTCTGAGTAATAACATACAGAACATTCAAGTTCTGTTTACTGAAAATATTCAGCAAAAGTCTTAATCTGAACCCAAAGCTGAAGTAACCATGAACGGTGTCTTTAGTCAGCTGTTAATCTTAATAATCAGGGTCCAGGTAGGAAACCCGGTACCAGCTGGATAACACGGACACAAAAGCGTATAACAGTCAGGATTTCATCAAACCTTCATCTGTGTTTAAAACCGACTTTTTATTTCTGTTTGAAAGAGAAAAGTAAACGAGATGTCATTAAAAACGTGATTAAAGAAAACAAAGCTGGTACCGAGCTGGTACCAAGTTGTAAATATTTAGTCATTTTCCTGCAGCTCAAACGAAATCCTGGATTGTTTCGTCTCCGTCCTCTGGAGCGAAGGTTCTGCTGAGGTCAGCATGTTGAAGGACGCGGGTTCTGAAGGAGGTGCTGGGACCGGTTCTGTTGACGCCACGACTGAAACAACGTTTGAAGATGTTGACCCGAGCGGGCGACGTCTCATGACGTGCACAGGTGAAGCCTTGATGGACGGTGACATCACCTCCATCCAAACACACCTGGGCGTTCTCTTTTGTCTGGTTGCCACGGCTACACCGACAGGACGCCACGGGGCGGGCGGGGGGAGGAGCTGAATCACTGGTTTGTTTGGAAAAGTGTCGTGTTTGTTTGTGCGAACAACTAAAGAATGAACTTTGGGCACGAAGCGTGAGCGTTTAGCGGCTTCCTCGCGCCGTGACCCTTTGACCTCGTCACCGCCTGACGTCTTTATTTTCACTCAGGGTCTCCTGATGACATGTACGGCCTCAGACGTGTGGAGAAATGTTCTTTTTTATTTACTTTTCCACATTCTTCCTCTTCTTGTCGCATGATGACGTGTAAACTCATCTTGTGGAAGTTTATGATCTTTATTTTATTTTTTTAACCAGGTGAGAGAACCGGGAACCAGAAATAGACGTCTGGCTGCCGTGGAAACGCTGCAGCCTCATCGACGACGTCTCCAAGGTTGGTGTCGGTTGATTTCTCCCGATCACTGACCTCCGAGTGAAAACGGCGTCTGTGATGTGAAAAGCCGCCGTGTCGTAGCAGGTTTGGTTGAGCCGCTGCGTGACTGGATGTCGGACTCATCATGGATGCACCACCGCGTCACATGACTCGCACTGATCTAAATTAGGCCAATAATCAGGGACGCCTGGCGGCCGGGCTGATGAATGCACAACATGTACGTGCGGCTGTGTGTCAGTCGTGAGGAGCCTCCTGCGACGGCGTTTCACTGCACTCCAGCAAAGCAAGTCATCATGGGAAAAGAAGGGGTGTTAGACTAAACGGGAGGTAATCTTTCATCTGGACCGGCGTGCCCGTGGCCTGCCACTCATTCATGCTGCGACTGAGCGACCCAGTCCAGAAATTTGTGGTTATTTTAAACGAGCACGGAAGGAATGATTATTATTATAATTATTATTTAACTGACAGGAGCGTCATAATTCTGCACCGACTTCTGGGCTTCTTCTTTTGCATCAAAAAGGGCTTCTTTTTTTTTTTTTTTTTTTATCTTCAGCAAAGATCCAAATGATGTTTAGTGGTGCAACAGCAGCTGACAGTGAAGCAGCAAGTGTAACCCGACCACACACACACACACACACACACACACACACACACACTCACACACACACACACTCACAGAAGCAGCAACTCCACTGACAGATTCTCCAAATACTGTGAAACATTCCAGCAGCTTCTCTGCACCGCTGTCCATCTGCCTTTACACCATCAAAAAAAAAACGAAGGATAAATAATCAAATAACAGGACTCTTTTCTTTTTTCTTTTTTTTTTTTTTTTTTTTTGGACACAGAAAAATTAGGATTATAATTATAATCTAGATGATCAGCAGAGATGCAGTTTAGGAGTTGGATGGTAAAAACCATTAAACCCAGTTTCCACTTGGTGTTTTAATTTTTAATTTTTTTTTTTTTTTTGAGTGGGGGGAGATTAAAAAAAAACATTTTAACTCCTCAAATGCACATAAAAAAAGGGGGAAACAATAATGTGCTGTAAAATGTTCACTTTTTTATTAAGGAGGGAAAAATATAAACAGGAGGCATCAGAACAAATCCAAAAAAAAAAACAAAAAACATAAATCAGGCATCTTAATCTGACAAGAACAATTAAAAATTCTGCGCTTTAAAATTTAAATCAATGAAGAAAGAAATCGATCTAAAATAAATAAATCGCCACCTCCCCACGCGCGCCCTTTCATTTACACCAATATATTCATGGAGTCCGCGGTCCTGCCTTTAGGTCACACACCGGCTGTAATCCGGTTTCACGGTGTATCCGCGGCTCCACGGAGGAAAGCCGCGCGTGAGAGGTGCTACTCAGGCTCCCTGCAGATGGAGGGGGGAGAGTGGGGGGCTAAAAGAGAGAGAGAGAAACAGAGTGGGGTGTGTGTGTGTGTGAGTGCGTGCGTGTGGGGGGGCTCGACTGCTTGGTTTACACGCTGGCACAGTGGCGGTAAATTACGCGTGACAATAATTCAGCCAGGGCTGGATCCACTTTTTCTTGGAGCCGAGAAAAAAACACGGGTGGGTTTCGTCCCCCATATCGACTTTTTTTTTTTTTTTTACACCCTTCTGTGCCCCCTTTTTTCTTCCTCTTCGACGTTTTTTTTAGGCCAGAAAAAGAAAGATAAAAATGAAAAGATTTCATGACCAAAATCATTTAAACATTTTTTTTTAAAAAGAAAGAAAGAAACTTACCCAGCAGGCGTGGGCGTGCACGTCCCCCGTCCTCCGAGGCCAGTTGGAGAAAAACAAAAACAGTAGAAATGAATGCAGGAACAGTAATGTCAATAATCATTAAAGAAATGTCTGTCACTGTTTTTCTTTTTTCCTCTGATTGTCTTTTTTTCTTCTTTTTTTTTGGGGGGGGGGGGGGATTGGGGGGCATCTTCCAGTTCATCCTCTTGATTGATGATTTAATTAGCCATACAGTGAGGAACTGCAGGAGGACAGGACCCAAACTAAAGCTTTATTTACATAACCAATCAGGGTGCTGCAAAGGTGGAGCTTCCTCCCTGCGTGTTTTTTTTCTTTTTTCTCCACAGACACAGATTCTTTAACAAATGAAGGATTCTGAGAGGAAAATTAGTTGAAAAATGCCCTAATGTTCCTGTAAAAGACTTTCTTCCACTTGACGTGGGTTTTCAGCTCCTCCAGGATGTTTCTGTGGAGGTGAAGTGTCAGAAATGTCATCCCTTCCCTCTGCTGGGACTCTTTTCGTTAGGGGGTGCAATTTCAAGATTTACCAATGAAGCACAAGGCGAAAGGAATAAAAGTGAGTTGGAGGTTTTCCTTTTCTCTCATAACTTTATTTCTTGCATTTACACGGATAAAAGCAGTAAAATCTTAAGTGTAATGCAAAGAGGTTTTTTTTTTAATTTCTTGTTTTGTTTTTAATTTTTTTTTAAACATTAACAATGATGCCAAAAAGCGTAAATGAAGCTCTGTCAGATTTCCCCGGAGAAGGCATTTATACAGCTGTGCCTAATGAAATAAAACGTGAATTCTTGTTAGAAACGGAAACAACTAACTACACGTGAAGCCAGGAGCGTCGCGCTGCGTCAAACCCACGATGTCCACCCGGACACTTTTTTTTGCCGAACAATTAGAATAATCAATCCTCCCTGCCCCGACTCCCGCATCCTTTCCCTTCCCAACAAACTGAACCCAAAAGAAATAAAAATGCATGCAGAAAATAATCCTTACATGATTGCGGCCGGCGTGGGTGAAGTTTTTTCCACGGGAGGAAGAGAAAGAGGAGCCCCACTCAGGCTGTTCTCCGCTGCGCGTCGAAGCCCGACATAGTTCACTCCGAAAGAGACAGAAGCGAGCGAGGAGAGAGGAGAGGAAGGGGGGAGAAAGGAGAGAGGGAGGGAGAAGGAAAAAAACTTGAACCCAGAAGATGCTCACGTTTGGCTCTCTTCAATTATCCCCTCCCGTGAAGATAGGTGGCGTGCGTTTCAGGGGGCTTCTCCTCTGTGTTACACGGCAAAGAAAAGGAGGTGGAAAGAAAAAAAATGTCATTAGAAGAGGCGTAACACGTCAGTCCCTACCCAGGTTTGTTTCCTGGAGTGGGTGTAAGACATCAGTTGTAAACCTGCCCTAGCAGGAATAGCGGTCCCTCCCTCCTCCCAACTATTTCTGAGGCTTTATTTCTAAGGCTTTATCATCACCGGTGGAAAAGGATCCGCTCACCGACGCGCTCCGGTATCATCCCTCCTCGCGGCTCCTATCCGTAACAAAACCTCTCAACGCCTCCTAAAAACCAGGTACGTGCCTTCTCACTTTAAAAAAAAATCATTCCTAACCATTTTGGCTTTTATTTCTTTTTCTTTTTTTTTTAAAGGCGAATTGTTGGATATTAAACTTCCGTGCGCACGCCTCAGAGTTGGAACTTAACTTTGCCTCACCTGCGCAGGTGGAGATAGGTGCGCTCGTGGTGACTCTATTTCCTCTTTATATTTTTATTTTCTTATTGAAAATCCCAAAAAAGCGGCTCCGTGTAGAGGCGTCCGGTCTGGCTCTGACAGCCGGGAAACGAGCCTCCTTCCTGGGCGTTTGTCGCTGCGCGGCGCCGCTGTCGCCTGGAGAGAACCTTTCTCCTCCTTGTGTCCGATTTAACCATCCAGCAGCACAAAAACCTCCAGCAGAAATCCAGTCACCCTTGAAGGTGAATAAAGGCTGGTAAATAATCAGGAGAACCCCCCTAGAAACGAGCGATTTGATTCTTTTGTTTATAATTTCCCTCATTTGAACAATTATTCCCCATCAGCTGCAAACAAGACAAGTGTTTATGGAACTTGTATGACTTTTAACCCTTTACTGGGGAAATGATGTTTAAAACTTCGGGTGATATAAATGCAGTGAAAAATTATGGTAAAAAAGTTTTAAAAAGTAAAGTGCGTTTGTAATATTTCCCATTGAAGGAGTTATTTTTATTTCCTTTTTTTTTCATTTGCGCGTATTTGTTCGAGCGCCCCGGTGAAGGTTCAGCAGAGCCGGTTTGATCCAACTTTGGACTTATTCTCGCTTTCGCCGCTTCTGAAACGTCTGGCCCCTGAAATTTAACAAGAATTAGATTTAATAAATTGACTGGTATCAAAGGGTAAACTTGAAAAAAGAAAAAAAAAACAAGAAAATTGATAACGGTTTTGATCGATGGGTGAAAATGGATATTGGAAGTTTTCATGGTGAATTACAGAGGTGTTTTCACCCTCGCTGGCGGAAGGAATAATAGGAGAAATGATCTGGTCCTCCTGCTGCTGCTGTTAAAAGCTGATCAAGTGAAAATCAGCGTTAGATGGACGCTCCGGCTCACACTTTCACTCTTTCCCTTTTCTCCAACCCGAATCACGTTTTCTCGCCCGGCGCAACTGGATCCTCCACGCTAACACTGCTGGCGTGTATGTGTGTGTGTTTCCCGTCAGATATCAGGCTGAAATCAAGGAATCGAGTCCATGCGAGCTGCCATCTGATCCCCACACACACTTATCAATGAAGGAAGAGATCATGGCGGATGGCCCCAGGTGTAAGAGGCGAAAACAAGCCAACCCGAGACGGAAAAACGGTAAGAAAAGCACGGCGTGTTTGGGGAGGTGGGGGTGTCTGTGGATGGGGAGGCTGGCAGTGGAGGCTTCCTCTGCGGATGAGGGCTGGTGGAGGGTCCGCTGGTGGAGGGTCCGCGGCTCGTGCGCAGAGCCGCACCGAGTCCGGGACAGGGTCCGTGCGTAACGGCGCCGCGCTGCAGGAGAGCGTTTCTCCAAAGAAAGGCAAAAATAAAAACGCCACCAAAAATCTACAAATGTGTGTTTTTAGAGGAATCAAATTGTTGATGTTGGATAGTTACGGCCCAGGAACAAAAACAAAACAAACAAACAAAAAAAGTCTCCTGTTTCGAGTTTTATTTTAACCGCGTGGAACCTCTTCTTCAACGCCCCATTTTCGTGCGTTTTTGTCCCCACTTGTCACCAAGTTTAGTGCAGCTGGAGTGGCCGTAAATAAATGGACTCTGGGTCTGGGCTGGGACGCTGGAGGTGGAGGTTTCTTGCTTTTCTTTCTCCGTTTCGCTGCACTCTTTCCCACAAGAGGCAAATCTGCAGTGACATTTCCTGGCCCCGTTATTCCTGATCAGTCCACGCAAGCTCCAGACACCCGAGCAGTGTGTGAGTGTGTGTTTGCGTTCCCCACTTCAGTTTTTTTTTTAAAATCTGTGCCCCCACAGGTTATTTATCTAGATCAGATTTCATTTATTGATTTCATAAAAATCAATAGCAGACAAGCATTTAATGGCAGAGGAGCGGAGCTGCACAGATCTGCGTGTGTTTGTGCATCTGCTGGGTCTGAAAAGGGAAAAAAACGACATGGCAGCCTGTTTAGCTGAGGCCACCTGTTTCGTAAAGGCACACTTGGCTTTTGTAGCAAATGATAAAATAATATTGGCAAAGCAAATAAAACGTTCACACCCTTAAAGCTGAAAAGAGGCGGCAGAAGTGTGTAAAGAGTATTTTTGTCTCCGGCACTCATGCAGCCTCCTTTTTTAAATTTGCAGGATTAGAAATAAAAGAAAGAGGTTTATATTTTTTTTCTTCCATGACAACAAGCTCTGATGACCCCCTCCCTCCCTCCCTACCCCCAGCCCTCCTCCTCACTGATTCCTCCCTCCCTCCCTGCCTGCCTCCCCCCCTCTGGGAATGCAGAGGCTCATTGAGGCTTGGCCACTCTCCCCTCTCTGTCCTCTTCCTGCCCGGCTCGGTTGGAGGGATGGCGGGGCGAGGCGTGCGGCGACCGGCTCCTCTGGCTCCCACCAACACCCAAAAAATAAAAAAAGAAGGGGATTTTGCACTCTTTCTATTTTTTTTTTCTTTTAACACAGCAGACGCGGCGCGGTTCTTCCTCTAACTGACAAATCAGATGAATTTCCACAAATGTGACAGAATTACAATTGCAGCTAATTTCACTGGAGCTGGTGACACGTTTTCATGCAAATTCCAATTTGTGTGCCGTCTGTTTGTATTTTTATTGAGAAATCTGCCCCAGTCTGGTTGTATTTCCATCAGTTTTGAAGCTCAGGGAGATAATTTTAAAACTGGATGGATAGATGGATGCCTTCCAATTAGCATTAATGAGGCATTTGCTCTCCAAGTTGTCCAACCAATGACGTGGTCCTCCAGATGACTGTTGGCCTTCGGGGTTGGAGGTGCTACCGTGGCTCCACTCGCTCCGTCATGTGGCATTTAAGCACAGCTCATGACTGATCCCAGCCTCCTGCACGCCACCGTTCCAGCTTCAACCGAACGGATACCCACATTCTTGACGTCCAGACACACCAGTACGGCTGTGCGGAGATGCTGAAGGTGGAGATTTGTCCCCCCTTCCTTCCTTCCCCGGGCGAGTCTTGGGTTTGGGTTTGACGAACCCTCACAAACACACTGATTACATAATCTGGAGCAGCAGAAGAAGAGCAGGCAGCAGGGCCGCCCTTCGTCTCCGTTCCTGCTGGAGTTTGATATAATCTGCTTGTTAAGGCTATCACAGCTGAAGTGGAGAAAATGGGGGGGCAAATAGGGGGTGTTTGTGTGTGAACGGGCGAGGGATTGGGGGGGTTCTTTCAGAGCCAGACAATGCCAGATTTCTGCCAATCCAAACAATTTGTCCATCTCTATTATTCCTCTTTTTTAAAGAAAAGATTCAGGAGGGGTTAGGCTAGGTGTTCTGCTGCTTTTCCCAGACACCCCCCCCCTCAAAGTGTGTTTTTATTATTTGACATCATCAGTGAGAAAATTCATGAGGGGAGGGGGGGCAGGTTTCGGAGGGCGCTCGCGGACAATTGATTGTCAGCGGTAATGTGTTTCATTTACATGTTTATACCGTCAATAGTGGCGGGGGGTCGTCCGGCACGCCGTTCCCCGCTGCCATTCCCGTACGGGTCTGTCCCTCACACTCCTCATGGCTTTCTTTTTTTTGTTTTGTTTTGTTTTGTTTAGTTTTGCTCAAATTATATTTAATTTTTTTCATTTTTCCTGCATAAAGAAGCAGGGCAAATGTTTCTGCTGAGGGAAACGAGGATTATTTTGTTTAAGCAAGTGAAATAATTACGGCGATATCAGAGCGTGGTGGCGCGTAGACCCGCGGATAGCCAAGGAGGATTTTTCTAAGCCTGTGGTTGAATCAAACAAGATGCATCCCAATTATCCTCATCCAAAAAAAAAAAAAAAAAAGGATGCAGGCATAATAAGGAGGCATATTCATCCTGTCACAACTCTGCATGCTGCGTGAGGCCTTATAGCGGTTTGCGTCTTTTCCTTCCTCCTCAGCTGCAGCTAAATTTATCAAAGTGTGTGAGTCAAGCACGGAAAATCGAAAGGACTTCCCTCGTGAGATCGACTTTGGTGCAAGGGGACAGGAAAGGATGCTCCCTTTGGGTTTGGGGTTTTTTTTTTTTTTTTTTTTTTTCACCAGAGTTTCTGTAACTGGCGTGGGTTTTATTTTATTTGGTGGTGTGCACGTGAGCACTGTCCTCAGCTCTCCAGCTGATGTGTTCTTCAGCAAACCCTCTAATATGTGATTTCCACCAGGAATTAAATCAGGAGTGAAGCTCAACACACACACACACACACACACCAGAGCAGCAGTTTTTTTTTTTTTTTCACGCTTTAATAAGGGAGATAAAAGCAAATAGCATGGCTTGTGGCTGTATTACCCCCACCCCACACCCCCTCCCCAGATATGTCAGAAAAAAATAAAATAAATAAGGAAACTAATGATCAACTCGGTTCATCCATCCCACAGCCCAAAAAGACATCTTTTTTGACAGATTTTCTTTAAAAAAATTTTTTTTTTTTTTTTATACATTTTTTTCGCTCTTCCTTCCTCGACCGCCCTGCTTGTGTGAAGATATTTTGGTGCCTGCCGGCCACAGAACACACACTCGCAGAGGCACCGCGAGCCCGGACCCCTGACACCGCGGGTCTTTGGAATGCCTTAGGTATGATTTCACTTTCGCTCACATCAATGCTGACCTGAATGCCTTTCATATCTGATCCGCCGTGTCTCTCCTGGTAAACATCCCCCGGGGGGGAGAACAAAGAAAAGGAGCTCCTCTTCTTCTCCTTCTCCTTCCACTTCTTCTTCTTCTCCCTCTTAATCACAATTCAGCCCCTTTCGCCGCCAGCAGCAGCAGCAGGGCTGCACATTTGCATTCAGCATCAGAAAAAGGGCCTGAGATGAAAAAAGGGGCAAAAAAAGAGTTAGAGAAGAAGAAGAAGAAGAAGAAGAGGAGGAGGAAGGGAGAAATAGAGGCAGAAAGAGGTGGGTGGGTGCTGGAGAGAAATAACCAGGGTGTTTGTGGTTGTTTGTTGGTTGTCCCCTAGTTACAAGCCTTTTATAGCCTCCCCACTCTAGTAGGGACCCCCCACCCCCCACCCCACCCTGACAGACAGATAGTGTTACGAGATGGCATGCCCACACTATTTGTAGCCACTCACACTTAAGAAGAAGAAGAAGAAGAAAAAAAACTCATCTGGCGGCGACGGACGGGATTGTGCGTGAACTTCCCCGAGACTCTGAGTCCTACCTGACGCCGAAGAGTGACATCAGCGTTCCTGGGAAGGACGAACGTATGCAAATGTTGAGCAAAGATGGCGGGGGGGTCAGGGAGAAGAAAACAAGGGGGAGGGGGGGGGGTCATGTGATATGGATTCCAGATTTCTTTCTTCTCTTTCTGTCCCTCACCCAGAACTTTTTTTTCTCTTTTGGTTAAGAAGAGGGATTATCAGTACACCTTCCCTCCCTCCCTCCCCCTTCCTCCCCCCTCCCTTGGCCAAGCTGCGCAGGATTTAGGCAGATTTACTTCAGCAAACACCTTTGGACACTGAGGGGTGGGGGGGGGGAGTAGGAGTCTGTTTGCAAAAGGGGCCTTTTGTTCGGAGGGGTTCTGGATAATGCCTTACCAGGCAGCCGTGATATTAACCCGTGCTTTGGAGGGATGGGGTGGAGGTGGTGCTGTTTCAGAGTGTCGGGTGGGGGTGCGAGTCGGGGTGGGGGCTTCTTATGTTATAGCCTGACTGTCGGTGCTTGGCTCAGTTTCTGCTTGGGTGTGTTGGGAAAAGTCCGTGTAGGTGCATCTGGAAGCTCGGGTCAGCCGGTGACGAGTCAGAACCGGCTTTGCTGTGCGTTTCAGTCCAGAACCAGGTGGTTTCAGCGTGTTTTTCCCTGCATGCATTGCTTCAGGCCGCTCCTGAGCTCACCTCAGAAGAGCCAGGTCTGGTGAAATGACGCTCGGTTGACTCGGGAAGGTGTGAAAGGAGCAAAGGTGGCAGACTCACCTCCCTCCGTCCCTTCCTTCTTCTTCCTCAGGATCTGACAGGTTCCATCAACCCCCACCCCCCACCCCCACCCATCCACCCCTCCACCCTTTTGTGAGACTCTGTAAACTTGTAATACAGTCAGATGTCTTTCTCCTGCTTCCCTGACTTTATTTCATAGCTTCTTGCTTGTTTCCTCTCATCCCTTTGTTTTCTCTTTTCACTCCTTGTGATTTTAAGAAAGAAAAAAAAACAAAGCAAACACAGAAATTGAAACTTCAGTGGTCCGGTAAATAATTGCATGCATTTGGACTTTCCATTTTACGTGTGTACACTCTTTACCCTAAGCCGGCATGTTTTATGCATGTCGTAGGAGGAGGATGCCTTCGGAAATATCATGCCTCATTTGAGCCCTCCTCGACTGAAAATGCAAAGTCTTTATTTGGCCCATCTTCGTCCTGCTGTTTGCACTTATTCGGTTGCTGCGTCGCGTCTCGCTCGTCATTTTCAACTTTTTCGGTGCATAGATTTTTCTTGTTTTTCTTTTTTTGTTTGTTTTTTTTTGCCAGGAAGTCTGGGCGCGACAGGTTGTCGAGCAGGTGTAAAGAAACGTGCAGATTTTTGAACACTAGAAATTAAAAAAAAAACAAAAACAAAAAGCAGCTTTTTCCATCACGCTCGTGCCCGGATGCGCACGAGAAGTTCGGATGGCAGCTCTCCCACAGATTTCAAATGATTTTAATTACCTCTTGTGCAGTACAGATGTTTATTTATTTATTTTCTATCTTTTAGGGGGGGGTTCTCTTCTTTTTTTCTTTTTTAGATTTGTAAGATCACTTTTTTTTTTTTTTTGCTTTGCTCTGTGGTATTGATCGTAGCAGAACCGGTGAGAAAACACTCGAACGTAGATTCAAACAGCTGGTTGCGTGAATCCTCGTCTGTGTGACTTCTGGAGTCGGACGGAGAAGAAGAAGAAGAAGAAGAAGAAGAAGAAGAAGAAGAAGAAACAGTCGCCTCGGTCGGCCATTTAAATAATCTTTTCCAGTTTTTTTTTTTTCCTTTTTCCACGCGGCAGCTGCTTCAGAGATGACACCTTTGTGCAAACAAGTGCTGAAAGCAGCCTCCAGTTTTCTGCTCTGATGTCGGTGCTGCTTCTCTGCCAGCACACACACACACACTCACACACTCACACACACTCACACACACTCACACACACACACTCACACACACACACTCACACACACACACAGATTTAGGGAAATGCACACACTCTTTGATGTATGTTTGATTGTCGGGTGGAAGAGCTCTTCTGGCAAGGTCAGGGCCGCCGTGGAACAATCAATACCAGATCGGCGGATTAGGGCTCGGTGACATCTGGAGATCTGGGCCTTGTTCTGGCCCGGCCCACCTTTAATTCTGCAGGATAGAACATGCTATTTGATCAGCGCTCACTTTTCTACTGTACTTCATTATTCAGGAGGTGTCCCGCTTCCCTGCCACCTAAGTGCACCCCTTAACGAGGGCTTGTCTGCTCGGCTTCGTTCTGCCCCCCCACCCCCCAGCCCCCCGATGTCCGCCCGTCTTGCACGGAAGTAAATTCAGATGTGTTATCTCGATTTAATTGCAGCCGATTGCCGAGCCAGATTAGGGCAAAATTAGGTCATTTTGCGGTTTCACGGATTTCGCTCACTTCCACGCTTTCATCTCGCCGTTGATCAAGCACCTTCCTAACCGGAGGCTGCAGCGCCCCGAAAGAGGACGCGGTCAGAAAGTGCTCGTTATTCCAACGTGTGTTTAACCTTTGGCGAGAGTGAGTCAAGGAGAGCTGAAACATCTTCCCCTTTAAATGTCATCCGCGGTGCCGTCAGCGGACATGTGTGGCCACGTCGACCCCGCTCAAGAGTCTGAGAGGTGAACTCGTGTGCTAATGGCTTCTGACTGGAAACGAAGCCCCCTCCTTCCCCGACGCTTCATGTCCCGTCGCTGTCAGACACGAATGTCAAACAAACACCTCCTCAGGTAGCGGGGGGCATAATCACACCGACATGGCTGTCCTCAGCCTTTCTGACACGCAGGAGCGCTGCAGTTTCAGGCCTCTCGGCTCCGGGTTTTCGGGGAAGGCGCTCGAGTGTGACAGCACAGAGATTTCTGCGGTTGTGGTTGCAGTTTAGGTTTGGCTAAAGAAGGACTTTGGTTTGGATTTGATGCAGGATTTTTCAGGATGTCGTTATTAAAGTCACGGCGAGGTGATAAAAGCGAGCGGGAGATAACTGATGAGACCCGAGTTCTGGCCGGACGGTCGGGTGGAAGGGTATTTCCTGACCTAGAAAAGTTTGCAGGAAACAGAAAACTCGAGTTGAAACTTGTGACTTAGCCTGACACACGGCCCGGTTTCTGGTCAGGTCAAGGCTTTGTGACTTGAGAGCCCGAGGATGTTATTTAGCAACACTGTTTAAGAGCGTCTCTCCACGCTCGTGCACTTGTGTCGTCTTTTACTTTCCTCTGTCAGGAGCTGTTTGTTTCCCCGACTGCAGCCGCTGCAGAGGGATTAACCGTCGCTCTCCGGCCTTTCCCGAGTCCATCCCCCCCGCCCCCACCTCTACCTCCATCCATCCCAGCAGCCAGCCAACCAGTCATCCAGCCAGTCAGCCCACTCTAATTACTTCTCCACCACCCAAGGGAAGCTACTTCCTTATCGCCCCGCTGTCGTGCTCCGGCATTCCTGAGATAAATTCCCCACCACTTTGTTATTCTTACTACTTAGGGGTATTGGAATTAGCATGGCCATCAAAGCAGACCTTGTACTCGGCCTTTTTTTCTCACACCCCTCCTTACGACCTTATCAGTGGTCGTACATTACAGCCGGGCATGGGACGTACCCACGGGCTGCAGAGGTGAATAACCGACGGAGGTATTGAGCCGTGCGTCTGACATCAAAGGCTGCGGGATGATGAAGCGATGCAAATGCGAGGCTCGCGGCGCTGGACTGTAGTCTGGCTCTTATTTTACAGCCGTGCAGGTACTTGAGGGCTGCGTGGTAAAGGATTCGTCAGGTCGTCATCCAGGTAGCTGGAGCACATCCATACCTTTATCATACCTGTTAAAACCTCTGACGGAGGGAGTAATCGGCGCTCCGTTCATCCCAGCTCCCGGCGGCGTGGTTTCTACCTCAACGGCAGGCAGACGCCGCCTTATAAACTGGCAATCACGCTATCCCTAATGTTATTACTTTTCATAATTAGTTACTGCAACACTCATTCGACGACTGGCGGAAAGGAGTATTCCTTAGTAATTAAGGTAATGAAATATTCATTTATGCTACCTTTTCAGCAGTTCCACAAATGAGGCAGCCGCGCTTAATGTCCGCCCTGCCTCTGATTTTATTATGACGGCAGACTGGCACATCTGCAATTAGCACTCGCGCTGACAGTTGGGTGCTAAGCAGAGGGAGGTGAGGTGGAGCAGCGACGGGTGGGTGGGTTTCACCCTGGTCTGGTTGCGCGACCCCTCCCCAACCAGCCCCCACTCTACTAACCTTGTTTTTTTTTCTTTTTTTTTCTTTTTTTTTTTACCTTTATCTCCTCCTCCCAAGCCGTCTCCTCCCCGACGGAGAGGTTACCTTTTCCCAACGGTGCAAAATCGACTTGACATCACTGTTCATCAGCTCCACCCCCCTCACCTCCTCCACCTCCCTCCTCCTCCTACCTCACCCCCGCGGTCGTCTGCATCAAATCAGGCCCAGTCAAGCTTCCAGTGGAAATTGGCAGGCCAGAACCTGAGGAAGAGGGAGGGAGGAGGCGGACCGAGGCAGGGCGGTCGAACCCAACATTGTAACTTTAAAATCGACTCGAAGAATCATAACGGCAGGACGAGAACCAGTCATTTCATTTTTATGATCTGCCGCCATCAGCAGATTCCTTGAGCATGTTTGCCTCTTTTCCATTCTTGATCATCTTTTAAGTCATGGCATTTTTAAGGCTTTTTTTTCCTCACTCCCATGCATGTTAATCATGGCTAAAAGATTTCAACCGCCTTTCAGAAGCTTTTATCTTTTAAAGGAGGCGGAGCTACGAGGTCCAAAACCTTCAAACATGCTCATGAATCCAGGATGTACAAAAAAGCAGATATCACCCATACACAGTCAGGTTTACAAACTAATTGGCAGGCTGACAGGTCGCAGCGGACGCAGACATGCCGTTTCTTTCTTTCTTTCTCTCTTTCTTCTCCCTCTTTTACTCGCCGTGGCCCTTGGAGGGAAGCAGATCGGCACTTTGTGATGAAACTTTTAGTGAATCTGGCTGCTCCAGTTCTGTCGCTGCCACGTCACCGGGCTCAGAACCCCTCCTCTCAGCTGACATGTACTCTCATTAAGGTTGAGTGGTAGTCGTGGGTATTATTGTGTTTTTATTAATTTCATTTTCCTCCTGAGTGTCCGTGAGAGCATGTATTAGTCATATTTGCTCCTTTTTTCTCTGCTTTTATCGTCTTTCTTCCCACTCTTTTCATTTCCCCCACCTCCTATCTTAATCTGCCCCCCCTCCACTTTCATATTTTCTCCCATCCTGCCCCGTCTCCTCCCCCCCTTCTCATGGCCTGTGCTCTGACGGGGCTGACGGCCGTTTCGACGGGGCGGCATTGAGGTAAAACGGTGTGACGGCAGAGTTTTGTTAAGCCGAGAACAAAGGCTCGGAGACGCCGGGGCCAAGCCATTGTCCCGCGCCCGTATTGGCCTTGCTACCGTTTTGCAGGATTTAATGCTCTGTTTACCTCCAGCCAATCGCCACAAGCATTCAAAGAGGAGCTTCTTGCTTTCAGATGCACCTCGGGGTGGTATAAGATGGATGCATAAAAATATGCATCCATGCCCACAGAGGAGTGACTCAGAGAGGCAGGAGTGCACTTTCTGTGTCATCGTGTTGAATCAAATGTCAGCCAAGGCCTTGAGTTTGATATTAGTGACTCTGAGTCCCAGAAACTGAGCCGAACCAGAGACACCCAGGTCGAGACGACTGAGCTGCTGAGTTGGGTCTGCTGGAGTTTTCTGCATGGTCTTTGGGCAAACTGAAAGCGGCGCTCGGTGGGATTAGAGAGCGAGTGTTGCTGGGGGTGGCGGGGGGCGGGACACAGGAGGACTCTGGGAGTTGTTTTTCTGCTCCAGAGCACCAAAGACAGAAACACTGCTACCTTTACTCCTCGTTGCATGTGTGCAACCGAAACCAGCAAACCTCCCGGAAACTTCACGCAGCAGCTAATCGCTAGCTCATTTATGCTAACTGCTAGCTGCTAGCTGCGTTTGAAGGGGGGTCGCTGCTGTCGCTGTGTTGTTCTTGTTTTCCTTTTAACAACTCTGACATTAAAATAAAAGCAAAGTTTCACAGAACAAGGTGCAATAAACGCGGTCCAAAGCGCCGTCATCGAACGCAATGATATTTTCACGAGCGCATAAAGATTATGAGTCCATTCCAGCAGCACCCATCTGTGCTTTCATTTGCGCGAACATGCTCAGTAGTTAAAGTGGAGGAAGAGCAAAGACGCCAGATGACTTTCATTTGGTTTAATAGTTTGTTAAGGTCAAACGAGATACACGGGGTGTAATCCTGCCTAACGGCGAGCCTTAACAGCTCCGGATGACTGACAAACCCGGAGCCCGACGGCTGCTGAAGAAAGCACTTCCTGCCAAATCCTCTCCCCGCCGCTCCGGCGATTAACGGGTTAACTAAATGAAACTATTTGTCAGTTTACCCAAAACCCTTTTCTGCTGCTGGTTTCCCTTCTTTTCCTCCTGCAAAACAATTAGAAAATTACAGTAGATAAAAACCGAACGGCGGCAGTATTTATGCAATCAACATAACGAAGAAACAAAACAATTTAATGTGGAAAAATCATCACTCATCTGCATTATAATTGCTTCTCTTTCACATCTACGGGGATGGTTAATTAAAATTGTGATTAAATGCGCCTGCACTGTCTAAGATGTCTTCCCCCTAAACAGGTGCTACAGAATTTAAAAGTAAAGAGAGAAAGCTAATTAGCATTGGAAATTGAGAAATTGCCTGCAAGAATCGGTGTTAATTTCACTCACTGATGAGGTAATTTATAAAGGGGGGAGTCTGTGCAACACGAGAGATTGCAACGCCGACCCCCCCCCCTCCCCCTCCCTGCTCATCCCTGGTCTCCCAGCGTGCAGGTGAAGCTGTTTGCAAAATATTGAAGCTATTTGGCATTCTGTCTTCGTTAGCGGCGCTTTTGGAGTTCATTCATGCCCTCGAACACAAATCCACGAGACTCAATGATGACATCACATGTAAATACACACACTTCGGCTCAAAGCAGTTAGAAAAAAAAAAAAAAAAAAAAAAAAAACAAGTCACTTTGACGTGCTCAGATGAGCTGTGAAGGAATTCAGAGAGGAAAACGGCGTTACGGTTTTGCTTCAGTTGAGGGAAAACATCGATGTTGGCTAGTTTACAGATGTCGCTTATTACGCAATAATTTTACCTGCAAAGAAAAAGGAAACGATGGATGTAGAGGAGACTGTCCCCAGACCAGTTTAAACAAAAAACAACAACCAAATTAGCACGATGTGCAGTTGAATCGGACGCCCCTGCACGACTGGCTGGTAAAGCCCGCCTCCGTCCTGTTCTGATTGGTTCGGTATGTTCTGGACCGGAGGCGGTTTTTCCTGAAGTGGCTGGTCAGGCCGATAATAATTTGCTGTCATGGTAACGAGACGGGCCCAAACTCTCCTCAGATACTTCCGTCTTTGATTGAGCGGGTCCGTCTCCCCGGATTGATTTTGGAAAAACCTCACTAGATACGGCGCCGGTACCAGCAGCCAACGTTTTCCCCAGGAGGACCGGGTGGCGGACAGGTGGGAGGAAGCCAGCAGGCCGTAGATCATTAGACCTCCCCAGCGGTGGAGCTGAAGCATCAGACAGCGCGAGGTTAGAAGAGGAAAGAAAAAAAAAAAGGAAAAGCCAATTTGCTGAGACATACTCTGTCGACCTTTCATCATAACTGGGCCTTTTTTCTTTTAGATTAAGTCCAGTGAGCAGAACTCAGCCGCCTGTCAGCCCGTTAAGCCCAACAAGCCGCCCTCCTCCTCCTCTTCAGGTTCTAACAATCGTCTCAAAGCTGCAGGAACTTTCTACAGCTGCTCGGTGACACGCCGCCCCCTCCGTGTGTTTTGGGAAACAGAGATGCTGTGTTCGCAGGGATCACTCTTTAAACGCTCCGCTTTGAGGCTTCGCGCTTGTTCTGGCGTCCCAGAACGAGTTCTTCTCTCCAACATGCCAAAGTGTCCAAACATATTAGAAGAGTCGTATTTATAAATCTCAGTCCCCAGTTTGCAGGAATCGAAACTCTTTCAAGCAGCAGAGGTCCTTCATGATTGTTTTATGACTTCTTCTTCTCCCCTCCCCCCCTCCCCCCTCCGAGTCACTCCACTGAACAGGTCAGGCAGTAAGTGACAAGGTATTTCGTCGTTTTGTGAACCTTTGCCAGACTGATTGTTCGGTGCAAGTGTAGTGTAACTGAGCCGCTTGTAGCTCGCCAGAGTGTGGAAAATAAGATCGAGGACTGATTTTTTTTTCCTCCCTCCTCCCCCCCCGTCCCCAACTCCACTCAGCTGGCTTCACAGCGATGTGTGATAGTAAAATAGATATCCAGCGGCTGGGCGGGAGCTCCCGAGCGTCGCTGTCGCTCTCCATACATTTCCGTTCCACCTGACAGCCCGCTGCAGCGCTCCAGCATTTACACTCGGACCGGTGTGACCCGTGACCACTCGTAGCTGTCTGTTATACCATTACTGGCCAAACCGACTCTGCTGCTTTCATCCAGGTCCGACATGTCAGCCCTGCCAGTAACTCCATCGGGGCTCCGCTGAGAACCGGACTAGTTCTGGTTCCTGTCTGTGTTGTATGGACCAGTCCGAAGTAGAAATCCAAGAAAGGATGAATTGGTGGATTTCTGCAAAAAGAATGGCAGAGTTTTACTTTTAGTTTAATTACTTTTCATTCGGACCATTCGGATTGTTTTCACATATGTCGATGACATTTTTACTTTTGGATTCAATTTGTGTCCACAGAACCTCAAACACCACGTTCCGAACCACCTGACCATAGTCAGGGTTCCCACTGGTCAGTATAAGTCTTAGCAGAGCGTCTTGTTTCCATGACAACAGTAAACATCATAGCTGGATCGAATCGAGGTACAGCTGCTGTGTTCACACTGACCCAGGTGAACCACACTCATGTCCGGGTTCCTTCGGGCCGGCCTAAATGGTGCCAGGGTGAAACCACCGTCAGTGAGGTTCTCTAGAGGAAAGTCCTGCTTCATTTGGTCCTTCAGCATCAGATGGAGCAGAAGACATGTAGAAGGGTCATAACCTGACTGGACTGAAGGTTCGGTTTGGTGTTCCTCAAAAACTGCTGAGGGAGCAGAAAATCCTTGAAGATCCCGTGATGTGGACTTAAAAAAAACCCCAGCAAACTGGAGTTAGTTACAGGTGGTCGAACATCCTGATTGACTGACCTTTCAACATGAGCCGGACCACGAGACACAAGAAGAAATGTAGAAAGGCTGATTGGACGGATGGTTTGGTCCATCTGGATGTGGACCATGAAGGTCTTGGTTTGCTTGTTTGGGGAGCACCACACTAGACTTAGCTATTATCTAAGATGCCATAAGGCTTTATTTTTAGCCAGGGATGATTTTATTTCATCTGAGACTCCCTTCTGGTGTTGTTGGAAGATGAACCTGAGCTTCAGAAATCTCGAAATCCACATTTTATTCCTTTTTTTTTTTTGTGAGACCTTTTAAGAAAAATCAGACTTAGACACTTTGACTTGGTGTAACCCCAAATTATTAGCTCATCAGTATAGTTATGATCGATAAATGTACGAGTGGAGGCAGAGCTGAGAGGAGAAGGTGTGTTTATCAAAGAAACCCGTCCCGTAGCTTGTAGCCGTCTCTGTCGGGTTTTTAAGAGGACGTGAGGAGGTTTCCTGCCGCTAATGAAAATCTACGAGTGTGCGGCTTTCAAGGAGGCCGTCATGTGACGTTAGCGTTGATGTCGCGGTGGCAGGGCGGCAGTTTGTTCGGGGTAAAAGGGATTTCTACAACTTCAAACACAAGAAACAGAGGAAAAGCCTCCGTGAAGCCCTCCGGGAGAGACTCACACGACGACACCAGGGGGGAGGAAACAATCGCTAATATTAGGATGAAAGGGGGGAGGAAGTGGGGAGGGGGGGGACTCTCACACAAACAGAGAAAGAAAAAAACCTGGAGTTTGTTTATGTGCTCATAATGCGAGTCTGTGCGCCCGGTGAAGCGCCGCAAATGGGAGAAGTATGCGTGGGTTTCTCAGGTAACAGGATTACGTGGGCACATAATTGATCCATTTGGGGGAAAAATGACAGGGCTCTAAAGAGGCCTCGGCTTTGGAAATGGAGTTTATGAAACAGGCATTCGTAAATTCAAAGGAATCAATATGTCAATTTTATTACATCTCCGGGCCAGATGGGCGTTAAAGGCGCAGCTCATCCCTCTGCTGCTCAAGCTCGCCGCTCTGCCACCTCACTCACCGTCGTCTTCCCCTCAGATCCTCACCCTTCCTCCCCCCGAATCCCCCATCTGTAAATACATAACAGAGGTCCATTGTCCTCTGTCTTCTTCTGCATTTGAGGGTCTTTCTGCCAATTTAAGAGCACCAGAACCAGCTCTGAAAATATAAACCAAGTGCTCTGTAAGTCATTAATGTGAGGCAATCCTTTCTTCATTCCTGCTTTTTTTTTTTTTTTTTCCAAATCTGTGCTGAATATAGTGAATTACTCTGATTACCTTTTCAGTCCAAGTTTTGTTCAAGTAAAAGTACTAAAGTAAAACTATACATTTAATTATTCAGAAAGAAACTAAAGACATATCTTCGATGTGAATTTATTTTTTCTTTGCTCTTCTCGTTAAATAAAACATGTTTTGCAGGTTAAAGGTTAAAAGGTGAAGGTGAAACGAATCGATCAAATTCCAAAACAATTTGATCGACTGGGAGGTGCCGAAGCACAGCAGAGAGGGAGGGGGCGGGGCTTCGAGGTTGTTGCTCTGCGTCACAGCTTTTGCTTCTGTGGTTGGTTGGTGTCTGTCCAGACGTAGCTTCTTTGGTGTCTGTTGCTCTAGAAGTCAGAGTGGAGTCCAGAAGAACCAGAATAATTCTGTGTGTCAAAAAGAAAAAGAGCTGAGTAGTCCAGAAATAATAATGACAATAAAGATGTCCGTAAAACAGTTAGAAATGCTCTCACACTTGCTCTGTCGAGCTTCTTGAAAATATTTATCTACAACGTCTCTTAGTGAAAATCTGAAAGCAGCTGAAGGTGTCAGGTGAATGAAAACTGGCGAAAGGTGGAGTGAATAGCAGATGGGTGGATGTGCTTGAGTTTGAATCTTCTCAACTTTGTTGTCGGTCAGATTCCTTTGCTCTTCCCTCGTCTCCATCTCGCAGTCTTTCCCATCACCAGGTGAAGGTCCTCCGTGGCCAGACGTTGTATAGGTGTGTGTGTGTGTGTGTGTGTGTGTGTGTGTGTGTGTGTGTGGTGTCAAATATCCCTGCCCGGGCGAATGCATCAGCTGAAATATGTCGGTCAATGCAGATGTTGACTCAACACTATTATTCTGAAGAAAAAAGCTGTTTAGTAATAAACAGTGAGAACAATCAGCCAATAATCGGCCTCTTAAAGTCAAAAAACGGGGGGAGGGGGGGGCAGATTAAGCATTCAGCTTTCCCCTGCTAAAATATTCACATTTCATTTAAATACAACAGCATCCCAGGCAAGATTTAATTACCATCCAGCGCTATAATGCAAATGAATAATGCAGCGAAGACTGATGCAAACGGATAGAAATATAAAAGTGCAGCGCTCGCTGCGTGGAGGGGGGGGGGAGGAAAAGGTTAAAAAAGTGCCCCTTGATGCTTACGACTTTGTTGGATTTGAAAGAAATGGAGAAAGAGATTGGCAGGAAGGAGGGGTGATGGGAGGGGGGTGGGGGGGCAGCTTCCCCGGCGTTTGCCAGGATTTTCCTTCTCCCATTCCAGTAGTTCATTTTCAGAGTAAGTAAATAATAAGAAGTTGGTGATGCTTGCATTTTTAATTCCACCCCCTCCCCTCCGTGTACTTTTCTTTTCTTTTTTTTTTTTTTTTTTTTTGTTCAGTTCACTGACTGACATCTGCTATCAATGCTAAGCAGGTGTTCCCCTGCAAACAGACGTGCCCCTGTTTGTGTTTCGCCATCCCCGCCACCGTGCACCCAAATGAGCAACGTGATTAAGAATCCTGTAAATTTTTGAAAGGAAACGGATGGCTGCCCGGCTAGAACGTAATTACACCGCCGCCGACATCCGCAGCTCGCCGCTGCAGCAGCCAGAGCCAAAGCAACAGCAAGAATTAATAATATATAATGACATCTTCCCTTGTAATTCATAAATGAAATAAAATGAAGGAGGAGTAACTGCTGATAAGTTTTTTTTTTTTTTTTCCTTCACCCTGTCTCTCTGTGTTTGGGGGTGAATGAGGAGGGGGTGGCGACAATTTTCAGAAATTGAGTCGATCATCTTCCACGATGCGGTAACTGGGCTCGGGTGTGTGTGAGGCGAGCAGGGAAGACGGATTTCCTTCTCTTTTTTCCCTTTTTCCCTCATTTATTTACTAAATGAGACCTCTGCATCTGTTCCTCCCGTCTCTTTGCTGTACGATCAGACTTTCATTTGCAATGGACAATTAGCTCTGACATCTCAAGTGGCAGCCAACTTCCTTCCCTTCAACTTCAAAAGCAGTCAGCACATTAAGTTTTTTTATTTATTTTTTTGGGGTTTTGTTGTGTTTTTTTTTTCTTTACCTTCGTTGTTAGATGGAGCTTGAGGTGGTGGAGGCGATCTGTGAGATGTGGAGTGGAGGTGAGGCTGAACTGTGAAGCGGAGACGGGGGGGACGCGGGGGGGGTGCAGGAGGGAACCTCTGGGGACGAGAAATGAGGTGAAGGGAGTGAAGCAGGACGAGGAAAAAGCTCTGACGAGAGCACTTGTGACAGGATGTTCTCCTTTCTTCTTCACGTGAGACATTATTATTTCTTGTGTTGTGTCTCTCCAAAAGCCTGTCAGGTACAACATAATCTGGATTTACAGTCTGACACAGCCGTTCACCATGGAAACCTGGAATATCTTCTGAGACGACGCGCTTTCATCCCCCTCTCTTAAACCTACCGTGGCTTTTTTTTTTTATATTTAAAAAATACTGAAACTCATCTATCCCAGCCTCATATAAACTGTAAAATATAACTTTATTTATTTCACAAAATCAAAGCCAAAAAGGGAAAATATCACATCGGACAGCTTCCATATGATTTAACAGGGGGATGAATTTATCATCAGGAGAGCTCTGTTAAAGATATTTCTTGTTTGTGTTAACACAGTGCAGAGAGGGAAAGACATAAGCTGTGGTCATAGAAACAGCTCTTGCTGCACATAAATCTAGAAATGGTTCTCAAACCATTTCCAAATCATTTTGAGTTCACGATACTCCAGCAAGAGGGAGGAATCAGAGGTGAAAAGCTTTTGAGGCAGTTGAAGAGTGGAGGTTCAGTTTACTCAGAAATATTAAAAAAACAAACAAACTCAAACAAGCTCAGAGAAGGTAGTAGTCATGTTTGGAGAAGATTTCAGCAGAAACACCTCATCTCCACTGTCAAGCACGGTGGTGGAGGGGTGATGATGGGGGACGGGCTGCTGCTGCCGAGGGGTGGAACTGTTCGGCTTGGTTTTTGTTGATTACGTCGTGGCGCGGTGAGAAACGTTGGACGACGTTTGAGGTCGTTTCGCTCTGGGATCCAGGACGGGCCTCGGCTTCAGCGTGGACATTGTTTGGCCAGTGAAAGGTTCGCCTCGGCGTAAACGCTGGCTCGCAAAAGGGAAGCGACCCTCCTCCCCCGTCCCCTTTAATCAGAGCCAGAGTCGGTCGCATCCTCCCCTTCGGATGCAGGATAATTACCCTTCTCTGTGAACGCCGGGACTTCGCTCAGAGACGGGGAGGGACGGACGCTGACAATTATATTAGGCATGTGTGTTTGTTTCCTGCCTGCCAGCCACCTTCCTTTCTCTCGCCCCCCCTCCCCCCCAGCGTGGAGTTGGAGGCTCATGATGATGTGGAATAATAAGGTGTAGTTGAGAGCGCGGCTGCAGCAGGACAAACATTGTTTTTGTCTGTTTGCTGTGTCTGTGGCTGACACCAGTGGGTTCGCCGTGTGTGGATCTCCGTGGGAAGAACAAGCCACGGAGCTCCACAGCCGGACTGCTGGAGTTCAGGTCTGTTTGGGAGCAGAATGTGAGCGCTTTTTCATGATTTTGTCCAACGGCCACAGGCGAGGTCCAGAAGGCTCTGAGACCGGTCGTGTGTTTGGTACGTTCCTGTAAAAATGGTAAAGTTGGATCAAACTCCAAACTAAAAATCACGCAAAACAAGGATTTATGTTCTCATTTTATTTCTTCAAGAAGAAAATAGACATAATGTTAAACAAAAGTGTCAAACATTAAAACCTTAGAAAGAATTCAGCTTTTCGGCCTAAACTCAGGTGTTGGAGGCAGGTTCACCTTGGTGCCCGCCTGACAACCACGACTGAAGCAGTTTCCTTCATGAATAAGTGATGGAGCATCGTCTCATTTGGTTTTCTTCATCTGCTTTTAACGAATAAAAGAGAAGCTGGTTAATGTTTAAGAGCCACAATTCTGCAGAAATATTCAACAAATACTTCTGACAAATAAAAAGCAAAATAAACCCTAGCAGCCTTAAAAAAAAGATAACTTTAAATATTACGTGTTAACAGATCTATTTACATACTTCAGACCTGTGATGCATTTAAAGAAAGTTTCAGTCCAAGTGAGGAGGTGAAAGTAAAAAAAAGTTAGTTTGATTAAAATGATGAATTGAGGAGCAAAAACCAGGAAGAAGATCTCTGTTTTGTGACGAGATGTTCGGGGAAATGTTCCCACATCAAAGAACGACTGGACGAGATTCGTATGATTCTTCTTCTACGGGCCCAGGAAGTTTGCTCAGTAAAAGTCGAGGGTGCAGGTCCCACCTGGAGACCTTTGTGAAGCTCCACAACGCAGACGTGCGCTCGCTGTTAAAACCCAGCAGAGCTAGTTGAGAGGTGGCGTTGACATCCCTGGCCTCGGAGGCATCTGCTGTCCCCTCCGAGAGGACATGTGTTTTCTGATTTTTAAAGAAATGAGCTTCAGACCGAAGACAAAGAGGGGTGTCCTGAACTGACCCGGCCCGGCCCAGCCCGCCAGCAGTCCTGACCCAGTAGAGACCTCTCCAACATGTCTTGGAGGTGTTGAAGTGCAGACGTAGATCTAGATTCACAGACGACATGAAGCTGATCTTGTTTTTACTCGTTTCTGTGATTTGGGCTCGTGTCACACGTGAAAAAGCACGTGGACGCTGGGACAGCGTCTCAGTGTTCAGGACATGAAGCATACATGCTGTGGACGGGCGAGTCCAGTTACCAGCTGTGTTACGGCGTGAATAGGACACGCTCTCGCCACGTGGGGACTCGTACAGCCCCACACAGAGGACCGCTGTGACCTATACAAACTCCGTATAATAGCAGCGACAGTCGTCGCCGCGGCCGCGGAGGACGAAGACAGCACCGCTCTGTCTGTGGTCGTGTGCACGCAAGGTTGTCCTCCTCCAGCTGCTGCTGCTGCTGGGAGATGATCCGGGTCACCGCGGGCCGCCTGGCGGCGAGGAGGTGGGGGGGAGGCGCAGACTGACGAATCAACGGAGACGATTGTGTCTGGTGCCAGTCAGTCGTAATTAAGAGCAGGATCTGGGGGTGGACATGCACACCAGGACCCCTGGATAGACCCAGGGATGTAAAATCACAGAAGTACACGCGCGCACGTAGACATGAACGGCCACGTCCACGCTCAAGCTTCTATACAGAGCAGCTCACCTGAAAATAATGGCCTGGAGGGGCAGCAGGGGATGCAAATGAAGCCGGAGGTTAGCGTGGGAAAAGTGGAGCGGGGCAGCCTGGGACTAGGTGATCCTCCGGGCAGGGGGCCGGCCTCAGGAGGGGCCTTTGTTTCCAGCCTCCGTTTAAAAATACCCAGCGTGCACCACCTCCTCCTCCTCCTCCTCCATCACCTCCCCTGCCCTCCCAGTCCAGGCCAAGCCCGGGAGAAAAGGAGAGATATATGGTTTGTTTAACAAAGAGAGAGGTGTGTGTGTGTTGGTGTGTATGTGTTTGTGGGTGTTTTTTGTTTTATCTCAAGAGGCAAATTTGTTGAAGGGAGATTTTTTAGATCTTTGTTTTTTTTTGTTGTTTTTTTTTACGTGCTTTGGCTGGATGATGTTCTGGCCGAGGATAGCCAGGTTGAATTGGGCCCAGTTGGGCCAAGTGTTGGCAAACTGGGCTGTGTTCTGGCTCAAGAAGGCTAGATTTGAATTTAGCCACAAATATGGACCACATCCTCCTCCTCCTCCTCCTTCTTGTTCTTCTTTATTTACTTGCCTGAATTTGGGGAAAAACATAGACTTGATTTAGCTTCAAAACAATGACCAGAAACAGTGTATTTGTGTTGATTGTGAGCTGACGTTTAGACAATAAACGAGTAAAACATTTATTATGTACCTGTGAAAGTTCTAATTAAATACTTCTGACATGTTTTGGATAAAATAACAGATGCAGTACGAAGGGACAGTTTGTGACCCGCGTCTTTTCAAGTCTCTCATGGCAGTTGGGTTGAAGGAGGCGGGGCCAGCATGTAGACTCCACCCCCTTTGTGCTTCTTTTGAAACTGGTCTCAAAGCTACCGGGTTCTGATGTGGAGGGAGGTACAGAGTTGGGAGGTGATGAAGCTGGTGAAACTGGGAAATTCAGCTCTGGTCTGGGTCTGTGATGTCACAGTGACCTTGAAAATCGAAACCGCTCTCAGTGAGGTCATTTCAAAAGTGGGCGGGGCTGAATCAGTTAGCAAGGTTGTGTTATCTTTGGCTTTTTGAGTTCAAGAAAAAATAAAGTTTTATTTTTCATAAAATTGTCCCCTTTAAAGCACAAGCTTGTTTTATTATTCATCTGTTTGTTCCTGAAGCGCTCTAAGAGGTCTCAAACAGGTTTCAGGACCACAAATCAAAAACTTTTGTAAATCAAATCCACACACATTAATCAGTTTCTCTTTTTCTCTTTTCATGGGCCTCCTCCACCTCCACCTGTGCCTCTTCACCCGCCACTCAAAGCAGGTAAGCGCTTCACCTCCATGTCTTCATGCATGCTGTCTGATGTAGATGCCACCTGTATCCCCTCCATCACAAGCCCTTCATTTCACATAATGCATGCGGATGGCGGCGTACATTCAAACCTGCTGAAAGCTACAACAAAGAGGCAAACATTGCTTTGTGAACAACACATTCTCATAAATATTTAAGGAGTTGAAGCTGTAAAAATGTGTGTATGAGGAAGGGGGGAGGGGGGGGGAACCCCTCCAAACGAGGCGCTCAGCGCCGGCGTGAATGTTGCAACCTGTTTGGCGCCGCAGTGGACACCCTGCTGCTGTAATACCTCTCTCTTAATTATTATTTATTGGCTCTACCTCGCCTCCTCTGTCCTCTTTATCGCCTTTCTAAATAATTTCTTCAAATGAGGAGGTTTTCCTGTGCCGGCGTGCTCGGCTTTCACTCATCAAAGTTTAATCGAAGCCTGCGTTTTAGTTTCTTTTTCTTTTTCGAATAAAGCACATTTAAAAAATTTAGATGCAAATTATTTTGCATTATTCATGTATTCTCCCAGTCCTTGTAGATTTAAACATTTCCGAGGCCACCTTGATTCGAGTAATTACCTAAGCCTCAGCCAGCGCCGTCATGAATAAGGTATTTCCTACAAGCAGAAGAACGCGCCTGATGAGCTTTTAAAGTGGCTCGACACCGGACTTGTGTGTTGCTTCTTCTGCATGAGGGACGAGAACATGCATCGCAATCGCTCTCAGGTGGAGTGGGCTGGGGGTGGAGGGTGGGGTGGAGAGGAGGGACGGCACTCTCGCTTCCCAGTGTGTGAGGGCTTGCTTTCAGTTTCAGTATCTGGAGACGAGTCCAAAATGTCACATTTAGAAGAAAATGTTGGGATAAAAGTTGGACTTTAAACCATATTGACATTCAAGACTTATTTAAGCACAATTGATACTGAAAAGACAATGAAATTGAAGTAAAAGTAACCCAAATTTGGATTTTAGAGCTCAGAAAGCAGGAGGTTGTTTACAGCCATTTTCTCGGGTAGAAGAGCATGTTTGGCACACATTTGGCCCACATTTGGCCCAGATTTGGCCCAGATTTGGCTTCGACTGACTCGAGGCGAGTCTGGCTGTCTAAACTGGTCCTCACATCTGCCAAACATGGTCCAATTCTTCATTTTCCTCCCACCTTTGGACCACACCTCAACCTCTGTTGTGTCAGAACTAACTTCAGACATCTGGGCCACATCTGGCTCATCTGGCAGCTGAGCCACAAGGGTCGCAGAATTAGCCCCCGTCCCAGCGAAAGGTGGGTTAAGTGTGCTCAACCTACCTGTCATTGAGGAAAAGAAACCATCAATCCGATAATAACGGAGCAGTTTCTGAGCTGAGTGGCTGGTTTGCTTTTGAATCCACCTGTCACAGTGGCGAGTGGGCAGGAAAGTGAATTTCCACCCTGGGTTCAGACTGATCAGAAAACAGGAGGATCTCAGCTGCCATGTGAAGACAGCATCTCCACCTCCTCTCCCTCCTCCTTCTCCTTTGTACCTTTATCCTTTTCAGTCTGAAGGATCCCAAAGTGTTTGAAAAATAAGCAGCTTAATACCCCACCTGTAAGCTTTGAAATCTCTTCCTTTTTCCACTTTGTCTGCCCCACTTTACCTGCAGATCCTTGTAAATCCCACCTGGCTTTGTTGGGCAAACACTTCCCGTCATTTAGGAAAAACATGTCGGAGTGAAGGAGGTCTTGAGCTGAATTTTACTGAATCATATCTGTGGAAATGAGCTTCAGGTGATAATTAGTTTCTGAAATGTATTCGTTGTGTTTTGGGAGTGAAACTACTTCATATCCACCTTGACAAACAGCACTTTTCAAAAATGTTATTAATTTTTTTTTCATCTGCGGCTCAGTTTGTGCCTTTGACTTCTTGCTCTTCTAAGGGAAGTATGTGCAGTTCCTTAACTGGCCACTGGGGGCATTTCCAGCCTGCTGCGATATTTGACTTCGGTCTCCATCGCTAGGTGTCATGACAACGGGAGGTTGGGTGGATTCTCATGCAGCCCTTATTTCAGATGTCATTTTTGTAGCTGAGTTAAACTGGGTCGGTGGTGATAACCTGACCCCCCCCACCAGTCCTGAGTGTGAAGTCCTCAGTCCTGTAGTATCAAACGTTGCGTTTAAACATCAAACATTAACAGGAGAACAACCTGAAAGCAGAGGAGGAGTGTTTTTCTGCAGGAATGGGGAACAAAGCGAGGTTAGATGGGAAAAATAATGCAGCTGTGGCCTACGAGCAGGGGGAGGAAAAACAAAGTAGTTGACTCGGCGACTCCATCATCTTTACTACCCAGCAGAAGAATTAATATTTAAACATTCTAATAATGTAGCTCGCCTTGCATGCACTTTTAAGCAAAGCAACAATATTTTTCACCTGGGGTAACACAATGATTTTTCTTCCCGCTGTGCACAATTTCCCTTTCTGATGATCTCCTCCAAGCCTCCCACCTCCACGATGCAGCCGGCCACACACTCCCCCCCCACACACACACTTCCACCAAACCCGTTTTGTTGTGATTTCCACCTTATTTTTCACCCCACAAAAGAAAGAAAAGGAAAGAAGAAAAATATTCATAGAGATAAATATTGAAATGAATTATCCCTGTATATGAGCAGAGGCCGCCGCTGCAGGAATGCCGAATGCGCTCCCTTGAGGAGCGAGCGGTGATTCATAAAATCGAACGTGTTTGAAGGAGGAACTGGGCGCGATGAGAGGATGGAGAAGCAGCAGAGGACAAACTTGGGCTTTGTTTGTTTTCTGCATCTGCTGTTGAGCGTCGGCACCTTTTGGCCTTTCATACTAGAACTTTTGTTCCTGTAGCTGCAGCGATGAGGTAACTCGACCCGCGGTGTTGATTTGACTTAAATTGCAAATGTTCCCTTTGGACTTGTTGGAGAGTGCTCGGCTCAACCGTTTGGCACTAAGCCTCAGTAAAACCAGGCTTTTTAGGTCAGCGGTAGAGTTGATCTAACGCTGCAGTGAATTAATGTTACAAATGAAAGTTTTGTTGATTTGTTTTTACATCAGAAGGATGATGACTGGAGGTTTTAGTGGATTCGTGTCATCGGAGAATCAACTTTATTGGAAAATAATCATATTTGCTAAGTTGTACAATCTCACGCCAAAACGAGAGCAATGTGAGGATTCATGCAGAATGAAAAGAAAGTTTCTACTTTTCATGTTTTAAGTTCACATTATCAGCAAAACATAAAAGTCCAAGTAAAAGCAATATTTAATGCATTTATTTATTTATAAGCTTGGACGATTAAGGTCTTCCAATAAATATGCTTGTTTGTTTGCTAGTGGTTGTTACCACTGAGATGTAGCGTCTGACCCGACTTACCTGAAACGTTACTGCGTGTCAGATCAATCCGACTTGTGATTGATCAGTTTCTTTATTGGTTATTTTAGATGTATGATCAAATAAAAGATTTTTTTAAAAAGCCTATAAACAAAGTATGAGAAAAAATATCATTTATTGGCATTAAATCAGTCAGTAGTTTGATGCAGTTCCCATCAAAAAAAAAAACAAAAAAAAAAAAAATATATATATATATATATATATATATATACATATATATGTATATATGTATATCTATACATATATTTTTGTATTTTTTTTATTTGCTTTTTTACTGAAATCTACAAGTATAACTGTTCACCTGGAAGTGAAATGGAAGCCAAACTGTTTAATTAGGAAGTCATTAGTCCACTCGTCCGGGGAAAAAAAGACATGTTAATGAAGGGTAATACTGAGTTTTCTGAAAAGATTAAACCCGGGTAGGAGCATAATGTTTCTTTTAAACTGAATTTCACTGTGAAACCCCAGAGGGAAACTTCAGATTCAGAATATTAACCAATGTAAGATTAATTTTAATTAGTTTTCACAGGTTGTGATTATTTTTTTTAAATGTAGTTTGAACAATTTCATGGAACATCAATGTGTTTAATGCATGAACAATAAGCAATCATTTACACTGATTTAAATGAAACAATACATAATGTTTGTTGTTGGCAGAAACATTAAAAATGCGCATTTTTTTAAAAAAAGTGGCACAATATGGAAAGATTTAAGCAAATTCAGTCAAAATAGCATCAGGAGTACAAGAATCAACTGAAAAAGCCTCCAGAAACCAGTGATGGTGTTTTCTGTCACCAAGATAACAGAATACATTTATTTAGATGGATATTGCCTGTCTTTTTCCTTTTGTTTGTTTTTTTTTCTTCCTTGTTGCTTGAGAATGACACTCAAATCTGTTTCGCTGCTACAACAAAGCACTAAAATAAAATGCAACAGCACGGTGACACAGCACAACGCCAGCCACCTTTCACTTCTGCCTCAGACGGCTCCTCTCTTTGCTTCCTTTACTTCTGTCCTTCTGTCCTTCCCTCGTGACCTCCGTCCTTCTGTGAGGATGTGCTGCCCCCTGCTGTTCGAGAGTCAGAACTGCCACTGCTGGCTTTTCCGTGGTTTGACGACAGATGCAACTGACTGGTTTAAACAAATCAACACGTTTCACAACACATTACGTTTATTTATGCCGTTCTTATACTTTAATGTTTTGATTTAAAGTTACTTAAAGGATGGGAAGAATGTGTTTTAAAGAACAAAAACTATTCTGTGAGATAGGGTTCAGTTCAAAACAGTTCAGAGTGTGATCTCTTACCCAACTTTTAAGTTTTGCTCATTGCTGAAGTTTTTTTTATAACCACTGCTAAAGGCACTTCTGTTAGTGGTATTAATGATGAGAATATAAAATACACATGATTAAAACTTAGTTTGAACACAAAAGTGATTTAATTAGCTTTGTAGTAGCCAGGTAATTTAAAATTGAGTCTCAGTACAAATGCAGCACTCTTTTATTCAGTATCATTTTTGGCTTACTTGTATTTGTGTTTTTTAAATTATACTAATTTTACATGGTTAAAAATATAATAAATAAATAGATACTGATCTGCTGTGGGAACCTCTAAGGAGGAAACGCCGAAAGAAGAAGCAGAAGACCATAAATCTCCTCTACAATTTACACTTCACTATCCCATCCCCCAAAAGTTAATATCTAATCTTTGGTTTTCATCAGTTCATTTAAGACTTTAATTTTAATATTACCTAAATAGTATAAGAGAGGTTTAGAAAAAGATTTCGGGAAATCAAAAACATGATTCTGAGATTTCGAGGACCTCGTGAAATTTGAGATGAAGAATGTTTTGTTCACACATACAAAAAAAACAAAACAAAAACAAACGAGATTATGGGGTTACGTTTTAATAACCTCTTTAACTAAAAGTGTCAGGTTTGCTGGAGAAGGACCCAAACGGGGTAGAGTTGACGGCAGAAGTAAATAAACATCAGGATTATGAGAACCCAGAAACTGAAGAAGGAAGAGAAGAAAAACAAAACAAAAACAAAACTAAACCAGCCAAGACAATATAAAGAAACGGGAGCGAGCAGTGAGGGGAAGTGAAACAACAAATCATTTAGAAGTTTAAACACTTTTAAAGTAAAACAGGAAAATCAGCAGAGATTAAACTAAACTAACCTAAAACTAGAGGCTTTACCAGAAAAAAAAAAAGAAAACTAAAGATAAAGATAAAGAAAAGGCTTTAAAAAAAAGAACCACAACTTCATACTCAACAGGAAACCCAGATCATGACAAAAAGTAGTGTTTTCTTAAATTATTATTCCCTCAAACTATAAACCAAAGAAGTGTGAATGTAGATCTATTATCGTTATAATCCAGCCGTTATCTTCTACTAAGTCCAAGTCCAGGTCTTGGAGGCAGCAGAGTCCCAGACCTCCATCTCTCCTCCTCCTCTGGTAGGAGATGAAGGTGTTGCCAGGCTGAACGGGTTGGAGGTTCTCCAGGTTGGAGATGCCCCCCCAACACTTCTTCATGGAGACATCCTGACCAGGTGCCTGAAACCACCTCACCACAAGACTCTCTAATATGACTGAACTCACCTTCATGTACAATAATTTGTCTTTTTCAACCTAAAAACTTTATTTTTAACATCCTTATTTATTTTTATGCAGAAATGTGTAGTGTGTGTATTAGTTGTGTTTATTTGTGCTATTTTATTGTATTTTTGATGAGTCATCGTTGCTGCTGCTTTAACAGGGAAACTTTAAGAGGGAAATGGGTTTGTCCTCCTTGGCCAGCAGCCTCAGGCTGACATTCAGCTGCTCTTCAGACAGGTAATGACATATAATTCCTTGTATTTTTAACACGTTACCTTTCCTTGCGCTTTAGCAGTTGTTTGTGTAATTGCTCGTCAGCTTTTCTCTGATTTAATCTTTGCACGAACTGGAAGAGGAAACTGCATCCCGCTGTGGCATGCTGCAAGGCTCCTGCCAGAGGAGTGATTTCACGTGAAGTGAGATTTTTAAAGTAAAAGGTTTCAAGTTCAAATCCAGGATTTGGCTGGTAAATTTATGAGAAAAGTTGGAAACGTCACGTCAGGGCAAGTAAAAGCAGCAAGGAAAAGAAATGAAATTCAAATTTCTCTTACACTGTATTCATTTCCATATTTGTTCTTTCATTAAGTTCATTTGATCTTTTCCTGTTTATTTAATTTTTTACAGATGAGTTATTTTATTTGGAAGTCTTCTTCGACGGTGCTGATTTATAACATCATCTTTCACTGTCTTTCACTTGTTCTGTCAGTCCATTAAGTTGCTCCACTTTTGGAAGTATATTTTCTCATTTTTCTTCTGCAAGTTAAGGTGGATTTGCTCGTCACTGTTCATGATCCACGGAGGAAAAATGGCTGCCAGACTTGATAAAGATTTACTGCAGGAAGAATTAGCGTTCAATCTTCAGAAGTGGAGCGCCCCTCAGACAAGACTGTAATCCCCTCCTTCTGGGTTTAACAGCGGTTTATGCCTTGATGCCCATCACCAGCAACACATTGGCTCCAGATGGGCGGAGGCTGGGTGGAGGAGAGGGAGAAACTCGGGCTGAAAGACGGAGCGAGAGCACGGTTGATGTACATCTGTCATGCATTATTGCTCCAAATGCCAGCGCTGCTATCCTGGCTTTAGAAACTATGTGAGGAGGGGGTCGACGGGTCCTTCTGAAACCCCGTCCTGATTCCTCCTCCTCCTCCTCCTCTTCCTCTCCGCTGCTCATTTTTATTACATGCACACAGACAGAAAACTGTTTCTCAAACATCAGCCTTTTCTCTTTCTGTCACACAATCACACACAGAAAACTACCAACTATCCCTCGTGAGTTCCTCTGGAAGGAGTCAACCCTCTTCATTCCTCTGGACCCAAACGTTCCCTTAACAAGGTACTGATGATCTTGACCTCCTCTTCAAACAAACCCTTCCCTTCAGTCAGGGGGGTTGGGGGGGGGGCATTGTGGAGCTGAGGTTCAGGCGAGGCCTGTGGGTATTACAAAGGAAATGTTCGGATTCTCCTTGATTACTCCCTCCCTCTTGCTCTTTCCCTGTCTGTCTGTCTGTCTGTCAGCCTGTCTGTCTCTCTTTAGTCCCCCTCTTTCTGCCCCCTCGGTCTCTGCTCAAACATCTCCTTCCCGGTGGCTGCTCTCGAACCCAATCACGAACTTTTCCCTTTTCCAGTCGCTCGCCGCGTTTCCTTTTTCTGCATCCAGGGCTCTGATCATTCCCCGCTCCGCCGTTCAGAGGCTTCCAGTTTCGTGGCGATAACCAATTTATCTCCTTTGTCAGAAGAATGTATTAAATTAAACAACAAGTCCTTCAATTAGAACCTTCAGGGGCCGCGGTCGAACGCTGTGCAGCACATGTCGAGTTTGTGTGTTTGTGTTGCACAAAAAAAAAAAAAAAAAAACAGCCAACCTTCAAAGTTCGAGGCTTTCTGTGGGAATGAGCCGGAATAGACTGGAAATATAGAA
>JAOWBL010000012.1:743162-764733 GCA_028564865.1 Zenarchopterus dispar | reverse complement strand
TATATATATATATATATATATATATATATATATATATATATATATATATATATATATGTATATATATATATATATATGTATATATATATATATAAATATATATATACACACACACACAAGATTAGAGCTTGAAAACCTTAATTTTTCCTAAAGTGACCGTTTCCTTTCGCTGTTTATCACGAGGTGGACACTCAAAATCAAGTGGAAGCGTTGTTTATTATGATGCCAGGAAACAACAAATTACCACTTAGCAACCTGTTTCTGGTCTCCAGATGTGCAGATGTTCGAGCACAACGCCGAACAAGGCTGCTGTTAGCATTAAAGGTGTAGGTAACCCACTCCCACGGGAGGAATCCTGACAAACCCCCTCTGAAGATCAGGAAGAGCACTCCGGTTGGTTTACAGCCGTGCGCTGGAGCTAGCGAGCGCACGAGCGCACTGTCAGGCCCAATGCATTACAGAAGCCTTAAGGTTTTGTCATTGATCATGAGAATGAATTGCCAGCCGTGCGCTGCTAAATTGAATGGCATAAAGAAGAGTTGTGCATGAAGCCTCGGCGGCTGGATTTGTTTACGTGCGTCTGAGCGCTCGTGATCAGGAGGCGAGCACGCTTTAATAGATCACAATGGCATTCGCTCCGCGCTGGCGTGTGCACACCTTGTAAACCTGCACACAAGAGCGAGCTTTCTTAAAAGATCATGTCGTAAGCTGATTTCGACATCTTATGCAAGGTGCCTCGCTCAGGAAAGAATAGTTTGTCTGCAGCCTCGGGGCAGAGATTAAAGTGGAGGCGAAGGTGTAGAGGCACCTTTGTGTGCGTTAAGACTCCCTCCCTTTGATCCATGCTGTAAGAGAGTGAAATCCAACAAGATCAACACTAAACGGTGCGGAGCGGGGCTGGAAGCCCCTCCCACCCGTTCCCACAGGTTTGGAGGTTTTGGTGGCGGGTGATAGAGCGTTATCAGCTGGACCGGGGGGGCGTTTCGGCCGGCGGCGGGGTGGCGCGTGGTTCATCAGGAATCGGAGCAGAAATCAGTCCTAGATTTGAATGATCTGCGGTTCCAGAGCGAGTTCATGCCTCCTCCTGGAGCCACTTCCTGTTTGAAGGAGTTGAGAAGCACGCGGGAGGAGTCGGCAGCGTCATTCCCAAATCTGCTCGGGACGGAGCAGCTCCGAAACAGCCACGTGAACCTTCAAACCAGGCTGCCAACTTCTCCGCTTGTGTGCGTCGCTGCTGACAGTGGAGGTGTGTGGTTATGTGTGTGCAGTTTCTGTTTCACCCCCCCGGGACCAGGCCTCCCTCCCCTGCAGGACTAAAGCAGGACACTGCATCTAGGAATCACCTTTTTTGACCTTAATTGGTTTCCCACAAAAAAAAAAAAAAAAAAAGAGGCCTGAGCTGCCAGCCGGCATTAAAACCGTAGAGATGTCGGCCTGCACTTGCCCCTCCCCTCTGCCCCCCCAGGGCTAAGGGGGTGTTACCACGGTGACGTCTTTCACCAACTACAGTAAAGTCCCGGTTCATCTGAGGTCCCGCTCAGCTGTCGTGGTCTCCGGAAAAGTCTCGAAGGCTCGAACCAAACTTGGGTTTCTTGGTTTCACTCTTCTGGAGCGAAGGTGAAACGTCTTCAGGAATCAAGAACACCAAGCTTAGTTCCCCCTGAGGGACGACTCTTTGTCTCGGGTGTGGACGTCCTCATCACGTGGAGGTTGTAGGTCCTCCATCTCCGCCCTCAGCGTGCTCCTGAGGAACGCAGCGAGACGGCGTGCAGCTATTTCTGTCCTAAACCTGTCGGGACGCCCACCTGGTCCAAATCAATCAGACCCCGCCCCCACGACGGCCCCTCCCCCAGCTGTGGCGACCCGTGCCCAGGTCAGACTGGGGTCACGGCTCACCTGAGGTAAGAGAAGCAGATCCACGTCGTTGCTCAAGGAAACTGATGAAGTTGAGAGCGAGTGGAGTAGAAGAGCAACCGGCGACAGGTCACTCTCACCCCAGCGGGCTAAAAATAAAACCCGTTTCATGTTGAAACTGGATCAGCTGGCCTCAAGGAGCTGCTCGCTCCTCTCCAGTCTGGCTTCCAGACCAAGACGTCCAGAACCCTGATAGTACGCTTGTGGCTTCTCCATGCCGACAAGAATAAAACAAACCAGGATCTTTGGATGTTTTTGGCACCAAAAGCACATTTTATGCACAAAAATATCAGCACAAACTACCACCTTTGCAGCTGTTGAAAATAAATGCGTTGGCTTCAAAAAGCCAAAACCGGTGTGGGTTTCGAGTCGGGCTTCACCTCCGTGTCACTCAGGGATGGCCTGGCCCGCCCGCCGGCCCGCCGGCCCGTCGGCGGTGGCATCTCCGCCACGGTTGCTCTTTTTTCGAGGTGTTTGAGGCACAAGAGCAGTTTTCTTTTTTTTTTTTTTTTTCCTCTGTGGGAGGAAAAGAAAAGGAGGAGGAGGAGAAGCGGGAGGAGGGAGGGGGTGTTCTGCATGACAATACCTACATCTGTCTGCCGTTTTGTTCTTTGTCATATCGGGGCTGTCTTTGTGGCGGAGCGCTGTCGTGGTAACAGGAGGTTAGAGGTACGGGAGACTTGTGACTCAAACGCCCCTGTGACACAGCTTTTGTTGTGCCTCCATATTTGATCCTCTTAGCGGTTTGCCATGCCTCCGCCCCCTCAGTAGCCTCCACGCTCTCCGTCGCCGTTCGTCCACCTCCGAGGCTCCTCACCTCCGTCACCTGTTCTCCTCCACTTTCCTTTCTGGTGTGGGGAGTTTTTTCTGCCTTCTTGCCCTCTTCTCACACTTTGAGGAGAAACAAAGTTGAGGCCTCTGGAGAGGCCATTACAGGCCCTTTATTGTTTCAGAGCTGAGGTCATCCTTCTGCTCGCCGTAGTCGAAACAAAGGCCACGGCTTTATTGCAGGCTCGACTGTGTGAAAGGAAACACACTCCAACATTGTTTGATTCTGGGAGATAGTGGGCAGGCATCCCTGCTGTTTCCTCTCAGCGCTGTAGGTCCGGCTCACTTTCAGGGATTTTATTTTATTTTTTTTAATGAATTTTGCACAACGCCTCCGAGCGGCCCTGCCGAGGAGTCACGTGACACACCGACCGGCATCACGGGCAAAAGAAAAGGTGAAGGGCAGTCAAAACTCATGCAGGAGTGGGTGTCATGTGGCCTTTCCCCCACCCGAGAGCCCGTCCACACGGCATCAGCAGCTCTCTGTGATCAGAATCACTAACACGCCACTGTGGCGGTCACAATGTCAGCCCCTTTTGTTTTTGATGCGGTGACCTTGATAATTGTGACGGTAATTACAATAAGTGGCCATTATATTTCAAGGTGCAGCGACCTTCATTATCCAAATCAATTTGAGTCACTATCAATTTGATAATGCTGCGAATGCGTGGCTGCATGGAAGATGCACACTCGGCACGCCTGTCGTCTGTCCTATAATGGAATGCTGTTATTGAGATTGAGCCGCCTCCTTCATCCGCGCCGGCAATCAATATTAACGGCTTGTAAAAAGTACGGCGAAGGATCTCCCCCCCAACCCCACAACAAATAAAGAGATGCTTAAACAAAGTGCTGCAGATAGAGCTCCAGGCCGGTGTTTGTTTCTGCCACTGCTGATCTTCCAGATGGAGACGTGGTCAAGCCGCTCGGATGCAGCAGAATATCTGCAAATTTACAAACGATTTCTTTCTTTACAAAACGAGATCTCCATTAAAAAAAACAAAACAACTTGTGGTGGCTTGTTTGCAGACCTTCCACTTCTGACCCGCTGGTTGATCAATCAGAGCTCATCACCTTTCCCATGTGACCTCCAACATGTATGTAAACCTCTCAATGAGCATATTAGGAGCTCTTTAGAAGCTCCACGTTCAGTAGATGCTCTTTTTAGTTTAGATTAAGGTTCAAATTAGCAGTTTTCAGCAGAGAGTGTTAGCCAGTCTTTAACTGGGTTGAGGGGGAATAAAAGCCCAGACTTGGCTCGTGGTGACCGTCCCACCTGGATTTTTGTGACCTCGGCTTGACGAGCAGTCGTCCTGGCGACGACGATGTCCTGTCTCCCGTCTCCGAGCCACCGCGCAGCCGGAGAGATTCGAGCTCTTTACAAGCCTCTTTATGTTACAGGAACACACCAGCGATTAAATTCTGCACCTGTATTGTGCTGCAGGAAAAGTGCAAGCCCGGCACTTCTGCTGGCCTTGTCCGGCAGCGGCGCCGGAGCTTATTGATACGAAAAAAAAAAAGGACAATTGTTTGGCGTTTGTTTTGATGGATGTGAGTATTCGCTGCGCTCCGGTCTGACAGCGCAGGAGGGAGATTGTTTTCCTGAAACTGACCCCCCCTCGCTGTCTTCCAGTTGGCGAGGTGATTTGTGATGTCATACGCCGGCCGGGTGACTCTTATTTCAGAAACTGGTTAACGGACAATGAGTTTGAGGCAAATACAAGCACAGATTAGCGTCTCTAGGAAGTTCAAACCATGACTCCCCCTCCACCGTGCTTTGCTGAGCGCTAACGCCCGCTCTGAGCAGATCATACAAAAATAAGGGGCGCTAACTTTCACATGACTGTAGATTACAGTGTGGAGTCGGGAGAAGAAGAAAAAAAACAAAAACAGCAATTATTTCAGTGACCTCATTGTCATCTGCTGGAAAAATGTGTAATTAGCTCGTGTTTACAAGCCTGGCGCACCTGCAGCTCATCCTTCGCTGTAATGTTTGCCTTCAAGAACCGCCGTGGCGGCTGCCAGCCACCGTCACCGGCTGTCACCGAGACGAGGGGGGTGGGGGGGAGGGCCAAGCAGAAAAAAGAGCGCCACTGTGTGTGCCATTCTTCCAGAAATCTCTGACTGGCTTAATGCCGTCGCCGCCGCTGTGCATGTGAAGAAACGGGCATTTACAGGGGTATACAATAGAGACTACATTACTTCCACAGTAGCCTCATTATGTCCCCGACGCCTACCTTCTGCCCCGCGCCCGTTTACTCTCTCCCAGCTCTTATTGTTGGGGTATAATGGCGCTGGGGCATTTCTGAAATTCCCTCATTATTCAGCTTATTAAGGCTGCACCAACTCCATAATGGCGCCGCGTTTCGTGTCAGAGGGGGCGACTGTGCTGATTTGTCACATTTGAAGACGAGACGAGTCTTCCAGTCGTCCACGCGAGCGGGCGGGCGGGCGGGATGAAATTACTCCGTAAACACCGTCCACACGTGACGCTTTCCCGGCCCGCACCACGCTGCTCCTCGGCATCCGAGGGCTGGAGGAGACCCGAGTGGACGCCCGACCCACGCGTGCTAACAGCGACTCGGTTCTGAAGTCGAGTCGACCTTAAAAGCAGCCAACGCTCTCGGAGCGTTCTGAATCAGAAAATGGGTCACAAAGAAACAATGGCCGGTCGTCGCACAAAGCCCGTTTCCTCCTCTCTTCGCCTGCCTTCACGTGCGCTGAGTTTAATTATTGTTTGAGGCGCTTGAGCTCTCGCTGCGTCTCTTTTTGAAGAATATTCAGGGGCGGTTCGGGATGCCAGGAACATGTGGCAGCCTTGGGCTGATGGAGGCTGCGGTTTGCTCTGCGACGTGTTGTCACGTAGAGGGGGGGAGAAAAATCAATTGGCAATTAAATGATACACCTTGCGAGGATGACAGGAGGCATTTGGCTGCACGGGAAGAAGGAGTGGGTAGCGAGGGGCTTCGTAATGACGGCCTAATGACTATTCATAAGCGATTTTCGGTCCGCAGATCCACTCGACTGGGAAGCTCTGCCCCGGAGAATCGGCGCTGTCACTTTCCCTCACCTCAAAAAGGCGCCGCGATCGACGGTGTGGGATGTGTGCGAGAAATTACCCAGAATCCTCCCCCGGGCCCGTCTCAGGTCACATGCAGGAGGAAGGGAGCCGGGATGACACACACATGCGCGAACACGCATCTGGCGCTCTGTAGGTGCCGCCGGGGGGCGAGAAGCCCGCCGAGTGATGTCTTTGTTCTCCAGTTTTCTTCTGCAGAACTTGTTTTTCTCCGGGAGGGGTGGGTGACAAATCTGAGGGCCCCTCTCCGACCTCCGACCTCACTTCCTGCTCGTCCTCGGCTGTCACGCTCGTCCGTCATCTCGCTGCCATGTTTAGACACGGAGATGAAAATACCGAGAGACCCTCGGCGTGTTCACCTCCGCTGTCCAAACACGGGCTTATCGGGCTCTTATCGCCCCGGGCGGCTCACCTTATCTAAGGTAAATACAATCATGCGCTCATTAGGCTCTGCTTCATGGCTGCTTGGCAGGCATGTTTGCTCTGTAATGAGAGCTTGTCAGAAGCAGGTCAGTGATGGAGGGAGGGGGGTGCAGATGTTGGAGACTAAAACCCAGATATCTGCAGCGCTGTAATTCAATCGGTGACTTATCTCTGAACCCTGTGTGTTAATACACATAAATATACGTGCTCATGGCGGTACCAGAGGAGACAAATATGCACGGTGGCACTAGCGAGTATCATCATCCACAAGATTTAAGAGGGTACGCTGCTGTGCTGGGCTGCTACTAACCCCTGATGAAGGTGAAGATCTGTATGAAATCCGACAGTTTGCTGGTTTCCAGGACTTTCAGGAGATGAAGGGGCGGGATTACTGGATGAATCAATAATATATCCCTTTTAACCAAAAATGCCCACCTAGGCAGTGCAGTACAAAGGCACAAGGGCTGATGAGACACAGGTGTTGGCAATCAAGACGTGTAAAGTCAAACTCAAGCACAGGGATTAACCCTTTCAAAATAAAACACAGTAACAGAAGCAAAAGGAGGATAGGAACCGAGACAAGAACTGAACCAAACAGAACTGAAAAAGTGTCTGTTAACACAATGCCACGAGGGAAGGACATAAGCAGTGGTCTTAGAGAATGTAGAGTTATAAAAGTTATTCTGTCTAAAACAATCAAAAACCTGCATCTGAACAAACCCCAAGACTTCTGGACCGATGACACCAACGGGGAGTTGTTTGGTCTTCAAGAACCACAACGATCACATGACTGTCATGATGTTTTTAGACACACAAACAAATATAACAGAGTAAAGTTTGAGCCGCCGCCGCCGCAGCAGCTCGCCAGACAATAACGTGGCTTTTTGAACTGGAGGTGAGAAGTCAGACCCGGGTCTTAATGAGGTTACGGGTTCAGCGTTTAAATTAGGGGAAGCTCAGAAGAATCGGTTCGGTCCAGACTGCACCGCTCCCCAGAGAACCGTAAAAAGGCAGCTTTTCTGCATCTATTTTCTTATTATAAACCGCCTCAAGACCCGAACCGAGGCCAGGTTTCCTCTCTTTATTTTGATTGTTGGGAGCTTTCACCGCGTGCAGTAAAAGTTTAAAAATGGCAACATATATTGTCTCATAACCTTTTATCGCTCTTTTATTAGAATAATTTACTCGTGGAACATTAGTTCAAGAGTGAGAAATTTCCTCTGTGTGTGTTCAGACAGAGACCTGGGCAGCAGGAGTGAATCACAGCTCAAATAGTGCTTGGCAAAGCAAGTCTGGCGTGGCGGAGCGACCCGATCAGCAGAAAAGCACTCCGAGCTGCGTTCGCTGCTGCAAAATCTGGCAGGAAGTTTACAAATAGGTGCAGACGAGTATCCCCGGCCTTTCACGGGCGACGGGAGACGGTGGAGGGAAAGTGAGACGTGCAAATCGATGTCTGGCCTGTCGACTGCAGCCAGGAGCTGTGGCGAGGTCGGAGAGCGCTGCAAATGAACCCGGCTTGAGATCTGGTTTAATCCGGAGTTCTTTTCAGGGTTTTTTTTTCTAGATATGACCTTTTTTCAGAGTTTGCAAATATCAAAAGAAACGGTACAAAAGCTCCGTTTACACAGGCCTATTTTAGGGGGCGGAGTCAGCCTCTCAACCTGAAAACTTTTTCAAAGCTGCACATTTAAACCCAAACCCGACTTGCTTCAGCGTGTTTCATGCCTCAGCAGAATTTAAATGCACAAAAACAGACAAAAATGATGCATGATCATTTTACTTTTTAGCTGCAACGATTTTTTTTCACAACATGCAATACTTCCTGAAGTTTTAAGGGCACATTTTTGTCATCTTTTGGTCAAAATATCAGAGATATGATTTAAAAAAAAAAAAAAGCCTCCATTTTTGACCATATCTTCAAAGCGGACTATCTTTGGAGGCGGAGTCAGCTCACCCCACTCTTGAAACCATTGCTATAAATATTTTTGAGTCATTTTTGAGGTAAATAGTGCAGTACGATGTGTAGTTGGGTAAAAATAATTAATCTAGTTTCACTCCGATCTGGGTCTGTGATGTCACAGTTCCCCACTCAGTCACAGTTGGGTTTTTTGGGCCGATTTTGAAACACTGACATCAATCCACTCAAGAAAAGAAAAAGATTTTCACACAATATTTCCTCCTTAAAATTCAAATGTTTTCATCCGACGTTTCTGAATTCCCTGCGTGGAGTTTTCTGGTGAACAAGATTCAAGCCGAGGCCCACTCATCAGGAAACGACGTAAGCCTTAACTGGCCTTTAAGTGGGTCTGATAGTGTAAAATCATGTTTTATCCAGCTGCTACTGCAGGATGGTGGAACCGAGCCGGATTTTCTCACTCGCTTTGACAAAATTAGCTTGGACAAAAGAGAGAGCCGACCTGATAAAAGTGGGGTTTTAGGGGGGAGCGAGGCGTAGGGAGCGAGTCCTCGGGAGCGAGTCCTCGGGAGCGACTCCTCGGGAGCGAGTCCTCGGGAGCTCGCCTCTGCTCTCTCCCAGGCTCGGTCGGGGTCAGCCGTCGTTGGAGCTAAGTACTTTTAATTGAAGCTGCTCTGCCTTCATTAACATCGCTATCATTATTACAAAGCCAGCGGTTCCGATGATACTCGTGTCCCCGGCTGTCGCCGCCGCCGCCCCCCCAGACACCCGCACATCATTACGCCGCGGCATCTATCAGATACTGGCTTAATTAGGGCCTGTACAGCACATTAAGCAAGGGGAGTAGCCGAGCTCAAATATTTATAAGGTTGAGTATATTTATGATCTGTGTCACAATCCTTTACTGGATGGTTTTTACTCTCTCGGTTGCTCCTTTTGCAGCGCTCCAGCGGCGTCGCTTTAAAATACAAAATTGCAGCCTGAGGCACGGCGAGCGGACTCAACGAACGGGAAAAAGATGCAACAAGTGTCCCTGAAAAAGCAGATTAAAGTAATCAGCAGAGACGCAGCTGAACTTTTACCTGTTGAACTGTGGTTGTTATTTTTGTTATTTTGTCTGATACGCTCCGTCTGCAGACACACTGTGCTCTCCGCCGCCCGGCGACGTTAAACACCCGCCTCTCTCAAACAAACCCTTCTCACTCGCCGCCTTTTCTTTTCTTAATTCCTCACATCTCCTGAGTGTCATCAGGTTAACTCGCCCCTATTTTTAGTCTGCGTGGAGAGAGTGGACGTAAGTGGCAGTGAATGGCCCTTCATCCTCACCCAGAGACCCCCACCCCTCCTCGTCCCACAGCCTCCCTGCGATAACTCCTCTTGTCTGTTTTTGTTGAGGCGAAGGTGTTGTTGTCGTTGAGAGCCTCCCCCTTTTACTCTCACTCCTTTTTTTTTTCTTCTTCTTCTAAAGGTCTCTCCTTGACAGAAACCATGCAGGTCATGTTTATTGAAAACACAAAATCAGACGCTTGTCCTTGTCCACCCATCCCACCTCTCCCACCTACATACATACTTTCTTCTCTATGTAACCAACATCGGTAGGGGGTGGGGGTGGGGGGTGAGGTGGGGACTGTCTTTATCATAATCTCTAAAACATCTTTGATGAAATGTAAAAGTAGAAAAAAAAACAGTGACACTTGAGCTACTACCTCATCAGGGAAAAACCAGAGGCTTTTATTTTGAAAAACTCCACAGTGGAGCAGAGCACACTGGTACCTGGGAAGAGATTTGGACCTTTTTTTTTTTTTTTTTTTAACAAGAAAGTGTGATCTCGAGATATTTCATGGTGTTTCTCTCTTTTTTTCATTATTTAATGCACATTACTTTTTGCATTTAAGGCCAACAAAATATTCTTTAAAAAGTTGTTAGACTAAAGCTTTTACTGTTTCACATTGTTGCAGTTTCTTCTCCATATCACTCAAAATGTCTTCTATCATTGAAGATAAAAGAGTTTAGATTCCTTCAAACGCATCTGAAGGTGTGGAACAGCACCGGGTCATAGTCTTTGCTCTTTATTTTTTATAATATTGAGAAACTGGTGTCCATTTCTGCCACAAAAAAAACAAGTTTCCACCATGTGACCGTCCATCCCAGATGCCTCCGAGCCCAGAGACGTCGCCTCTGGACAAAGTTTTAAACACTTCTTTATCATGAAGTAACATTTTAAGTTATTGATGGATCCCGTCTCCATCATCATCAGCTTATTGATGAACGACAGTTTTTTTTTGCTTTTTTCACCTCGTACCGACGACTTCCTGGAATCTGCTGCAGGAAGTGACACGTTGAATATCTCTGGTTGATTATTTCCTGCTGACGGCGGTCTTCTCTCTGCGTATAAGTGGGACGTCCACCAGCCACTCGGGTGGGGAAGTGAAACGGCGCTCACCTCTGGATGTGATTGAGATCAAGTGGCCGTGGCGTTGCGTGGGAGGTACCGAGTGTTTCCTTCACAGGGCGCAGCAGCGTTTTAGGGCGAGTCACAGTTGGAGCGCGTTAGGGGGTTTTCATGTTTTCTCCCGAATGTTGCCAGAACAGTGTGTCAGAGCGAGCGAGAGGCAGCGAGGGAGGGGCTGTTGAGTCATTTTCTTATTTCAGCTGATGCTGGATCCAGAGGAGCTCATGAATGATGTCAGAGCGGACGAGGCCGTGAGAGAGGTTTCTGAAGCCACAGTTAACGTGAGCTCGGCGAAGGAGGCTCAAGGCGTGGAAAACCAGCAGGTGGACGCTGTTGAGACCAGATCCAAAAACTGAGCCATCACTGAGAGCCCACTGAGGCCTCACCGTGATTGGTTCGGTACGTTCTGTACCGGTGGAAATGAGTGAATGAGCGAGTGATGGCGAAGCTACTTCTCTTTTTCTTCCCATTGAGTACGTTATCTGAATTTTTTTTTAAATAAGCTGTGCTTTCTAAAACAGTCTTGAAATGAACTTTATTTATTTTTTTAATTTTCTGAGTTTACACCACCCACACTTTTTAGACTGCCAAGTGGTGTCAGGGAGAGGTAGAGCAGCTGAAAATACACCAGCAGAGGCTGCGTTGCTCCTCTGATGGAGGCAAACACAAACCAACGTTTGGACACTGCATTCCTCATTTCTTCAACATTAAACATCTTAAATCAGCTGTACGCGCTCGTAACAGTGTCCAACAGCCCTGCTGGCCCTCTGACCCCAGAGGCCAACGTGGTGGGAGGAGCCCAGCTGCTCCTCCGGCCTCCTCCGCCCAACCTCAGCTCGCGTAGGAAGCGAGAGCAGCGGAGCGAGTGTGCACGAAGACGGCGAGCCTTTGGCCAGGTGGTTGGTGGTGGGGTCCTGCCGTTATTGATTTTCGCTCCTTCTCTGACAAACATCCTCCTCTCTGTTTGGCCACGGCGAGCAGCGATGGCGGCGAGCAGCGTGGGGTGTTTTCAGCTTGAGAGGGAGAACTGCGTGGCCTGGGAAACCTTTGCCTCCTCTCGGTGCTCTGCCCTCCCACCGGAGACGAAACGCATCACTACGCGTCTCGCTTTGTTTTACTGCATCGGTCCGAAGGTTCTGCAGGGCCCGGTACCGGGGCTTGACGAAACTCTAAGACGGGACACGGTAAATGAAAACGGAGAGGACACACCTTTCAGAGGACGGTTTGGGCAGTTTCTGCACATCCAGCGCGGCGTTCTCGCCCTTTCATATCTGCTCAGTCGCCGCCGCGTCAGGGAGCCCACCAAGGTGTCCGTTCGCTCACGGTTCCAGCCCTTCAACCTGTCAGACACACTTTTGTGACGCCAAATCCCTCTATTCATTTTTCTGCTCTTCGGCGAAATGTATTTCTCTTTTTTTCCCGCCGCTCCTCTTTTATCAAGGGCGAACTGGAAACGCACACACACGCGGAGGGCAGGCGGATCTCCAGGGCCTGTCATTTCACATTTACATTTCAGCCGTTTAGCTGACGCTCTCATCCAGGGTGACTTACAGGAAGCGTGACGGCGGGCTGAACCTGAGCGCCGCCTGGCTCCTAGGTGAAGGCGTTCGCTCCCACAGCGCCAGCTTCGTCTGGATTTATTTCAGTTTGGGGGTCAAGTTTTGATCCTTGACACGGTTTCAGAAACGATCCCGCTGATCGTCAAAGCACAACGCACCTCCAGTCCTGACGCCCACTTTAATCTTTTATGAGGCCATTTGGAAGGAGAATTAAGCCCTTTTTACGTGTCAGGAAAGATAGCGGCGAGTATTCTGAGCCTCTCCACCTGGCCGTGTTGAATTATTCAAGCGTGCAGGAAGTGAATCTCACCGCCGCTCGCGCAGGTTGGAAAAGGCCGAAACTGCTCCATCACGCTCACGTGAAGCTTTGCATCCATTATTTAGTTCAACCTGAGAAGAAACCGCCGGTCTCTCGCCGTTTAGGTCCTTACCTGTGAACGGTCTGGTTTTGTCGGAGCTGCTCACACCTGTGAAGTCTGAGCTCTTTCCCTTCCCTTTATTCACCCGCCGTTCCACATAACCAGGGATGAGTCGCTTCACGCCGTCAAGCACCTTTCTCATTTGTCTTAGGCGCTGACACACATGCACTCACATATATCTGTGTACAAACACCCCCACCCCCACCCCACCCTCCTCTGACTTTGACACATAAGACGCATTCGAACACACACAAACACCTCTACTGTATGCAGCGCTTATCTGCAACGCACAGACGTAGCATTATGCCATCAAGGAGCTGGCGTCTCCCGCCGCCGCCGCCGCCGCGCTGATCTCCTCGCAGGTTGGACTCCTCTTCCTAAATTAATTTAGCATTGCTAATCAAATAGGATGGTGTCTTTTTATAAACAAATCGCCAAATTCGTTCAGTGTCAGAGAGGTCTTTTTCCACACTGGGAATATTGTCTCTTTTTTATTTTTTTCCTTTTAATTTGCTGTTCATGTATGCTATGAATATCCCACACCGTGTATAATGTAATTAAGTATGACCAATGCTATGTGGGCAGCCGTCCCAGAGTCAGTCAGTTCACAAACTCCCAGTGTAAAACCTGAAGAGCTGCCGTCATCGAGCTCCTGCTGGAGTGATGAACAATCAGTTCAGAAAAGGTGCTCACATTTCCTCACTATCTGGTTTTTTTTTTGTTCTTAAAGAAAACATATTTCTACATATTTCAACAGTTTTTTTTAGGTCTAATTGAAATGTCTGACATATTTTAGTCAAATGACAACAGTGGTAAAGCACAAAAGTGCAGCCCGTTTTAGGGGGCGGAGTCAGAATAGTGTCGTGACTCCGCCCCCTCTTCCATGTGTGAGGTTGATCAGTTTAAGGGCATCACGGTGACAGAGTTTTAGGTCTTTATTTTTAAGTGTTTGTGTTTACACAGGATAGTATTTTGACTGATTTGGGCCCAGTGAGCCTGAGTTTCCACTAACTCGATGTGTTCTGGTTAAATCGTTGGATTTTTTTTTTTTTTATGATAGATGGATTAATAGTGGATTTAAACCAGTGATTTAAACATATATTTATGCTTGTGTGGTTTTCCTCTGAGATTTGAGTCTTATTAAAGTTAAATCATTTTGATAAAGCAAGGTAGCTGGATCACACTAAATGATCAGAATTGGACCAAAATATGGACTTGATTTTAGCATCAGATGCAGCGTTGTGTAAAGTTGGGGAAGCTGGATAATTTTATCCTGATTTGGATTTGTGATGTCACAGATTTGGGTTTCCCCTCAAACAAAGAGACAGGGTTGTGTTATGTCCAAGTGATGGAGTTGGTTGTCACTTCAAACACCAGGATTTATCTTTTCTTTTTTTTTTTTTTAATGCTGTGCCTCCTTTAATCCACCCTTGACCCACGTTTGTTCACTTTTCAGTTCATGAACCTTTAGCAACTTGTCAAAAAGGACAAAGAAGTTGGAGATGTTTTCATGACAAGCAACACAAAGTTCAAAGAACTTGGAAAATGCTGGTGAAATCGCTCCTCTTGCTCAAGAGAGGACAGAGTTCATCGAGAGCTGTGAGAGGCTGTTTCCTTCTGTCTGGGGGAAAACTCCAGTTGTGACAACTGCTTCCTGTTGCAAAGAAGAAATGTGTAGATGTGCGTGATCCCTGCCACGTTGCCCACAATGCTGTGCAGAGGGCTTGATCTTTTCCTGAATATCTTGGATGTCATGCTTCCAAACTGGAGCGAACACTTTGAGGCTTTTGTCCAAATGGTTGCCTAACCGAGAAAACAGCGAGAGTCGCGGAGTAACAGCTCAAGGAATCCCGAAAGGAAACAGCTGCACGGACAGGCGAGCGTGTGCGTGCGTGCGCGCTTCATACGTGCATGCTGCCAGCATGTGTTTTCCCAGAGTTTCCCAGAGCTTCTGTGTGATTATGTGTTCTTATATTTGTGGGCCACGTGTTCCCGGGGCCCCAGGTGTCCGGCCCGGGTCGGGGGTTTGAGATGAGGAAACGCAGGCAGGTGTAGTCCCAGGAACATGAGGACAATCTTTTCCCGTCGTGTCAGCTGTTGTTCTCTCATTCCTAACGGGACTCTGGAGAGATTTGAGGGGGGAGATGATGGGAGGGGGGGCAGAAGCATGGCTGGATGCAATTTCTTGCCATCCTTGACAGTGCCTGGGAATAAAGTGGCGCTCTCTCTTCCTGGGGGTGATTGCAGGGAATTGCTTCTCGGGGTGACAAATGATTAGCCGTTATCTCGGACAGGATTTAATTCCTACAAGGAGAAGTCAGCTGACCGTCAGCCGCCCAGCCTGAGCTGACTCAGGTAACTCCGCGGGAGGATGTATTCACAGGAAATGAAGTTCCCAGCCACAGTTCACCCCCTCCCTCCGCCACCTCCCCCCCTTTCGAGAACCCCACCAGGACAAAACCTAATCCTCTCTGTCAGGGGCAGATTACGACTTTGTTTAATTGGAGATGGGCTTCGCTGACAGCCGGGCCTGTTGTTGCTCGGCGGTGCAGGTGTTTTAGCTGGTACCGTGTGACAGCGGTCTACCTGTCAGACGAAACAGAAAACCATCTTCATAACCCACATCTCCCCACTTGTGAAAAAGATCAAATAAGCCCTTGAGCTGTCTGAAACTTACAAAGAATTTGAAACCGGTACTGGCGGGGAGGAAATCTGCTTCTTCTTAATGAAGAGACTTGATTGCCGTGTTGCTGCTCACGCGAAGGATTTTGACACATTAACCGCTGGGTTGACTTCAAGCCTTTGTCCATCTAATGGCTCTTTGGCACCTTGGGTTCCTGTTGGAAGCCAATTTGTGGTCCCGACATGGCGGCGGGCGACACAGCTCAGAAGCCACGTTCAGAGTAAAGGTGTTAAAGCCTGATTGGTTTCTCTCCGCGGTGCAGCGGGGCAGCTGCTCGTCACCCCATGAACACATGTTTCTCAAATGGGAAAATGTGTAGACACCGCTCCCCCCTTTTGCACCTACCCGAGCCCTGAACAGATAAGGGAATTTGAGAGTTATAGTCACATTAGAAGAAGGGGGGGGGGGAGAAAAAATGTCTGAGCTGAAATATTCCTGTGTCGCAAGAGTAAATAAGTTCTCCCCATGCCAGCGACGCCCCATGGGATCAATTAGCTGCCCATTACCATAGACAGAGAGTTCCTTACGCAACAGCTCGCTTCGAAATTTCACTGCAAGGAGGGCGAAAAAAAGGGGGGTCGGGGGGGTGTTTAAGGATCTTGTCAAACTTCACCTCTGGCTCGAACAAGCGATGCGGGAGACTCTGGCGAGTCGTCCGGGTCACGAAAACAACATGAAAACGTCTCTGTCAGCCACTCTGTTTTCATTACCTGAAACAACAAACAGCGGAGAACATGGAGGAGACGAGGAAGGAAGAGTGAGTGCTCCCATGGGCCGCCATTTACTTCCTGTGCAGATGAGGAGATAGGTGGAAAAGGACGGCTCTGCTCATGGGATCGGGTTCTGGCTCTTCACTGTCCTCCTCCTTGTTCCTGGTCATCCGTGGGGCTTTTCTGTAGCGATGCAGGGCAGTGTTCTTGGTCCGTTCGCCACGCTACTCGAGGTCATTTCAAACTGTTGCAAAGAGTTGCAAACTTTAGGAAATTTTCTGCTAAAATTCCAGAAATTTTTTTATTTGAAGGTAAGCTGGGGAGAGAGTCCATGTGACAAGTGACAAGAGCCAACGGTCATTCTGCCAAGGCCTACTCCATTGGCTGCTACCCAGAATGCATCACTTCACTTATAGGAGAAGAGCCCACAGACGAGCCAAGTTTCATGAGCATATCCGATGTGTTTGTTAGTTAAATTTGATCTTTCACTTCAATACCATGGATTAAATACATTTTCCCTAAAATCTCCTGAAGACATGACAGGATGGATCTTCTGGCTCTGATAATGTGGTTTCAGTAATCCTGTTGTCACGTGCAGGGTTCTGGAGATGGTTTGTGGAAATGAAATACATCTGTATGTTCCCTGTGATAGAATAACCTGCACGTTGTTCGTGGTACTAACATATTAAGAAGTTTCCAACTTCAGTTGTTTCATCCAGGGCTGAGATGAACTCCTCCATGGTTAGAGGTTCAACTCCAACTAAGATAAGCATTTGCTAAAAATCTGCTTTTAATAAAATGTCCACCAATGAGCTCGTGCTTCTGCAGTTGAGGGCATTGTCCTGCACAAACATCCACCCACCACAGGTTCTCTATGACTCTTTCTGCTCTCCAACCACTGGGGTGAGGGCATTGTGTGGTAGCCCCACCCTTGCTGGCCGAGGTGATGATAGCCTTGGTTGGTTGTTCCCATGTCTCACCCCCACCCTGTCTTCTGCTGCCTCGGTGGGGGCCCGACTTTTTCAACTTCTTCCCTGTGATTTATGACCTCTCCATCAGATTCCTCCCATGGGTCCCTGCCACAGCAACTCCTGGCTAAAATGGATTAGGTGCAGTTATCCACAAATGGATCCTTCAGTACCTCTCAGCTGAGGTCTGATGGCGAAGGTGGAGTGGCTGGCTCTGATCCGTGGCGTCTCAGTTTGCCCGCCGTAATTACCTGTTTTGAATGAGTTAATAGCCATAGGAAACCCGTTTAACGGGGATAAAAGGGACAGTATCTGGCGTTCAAAGCGATCAGAGGCTTTCCACTACACTGGGGTGTGTGTTTGTGTGTGGGAGAGGGATACTTCTCCTTCATGCTCTCTCGAAAGACGAGGGAAAAAAGTTTCCTTATCAGGTATGTACTTAAAAGGATCCCAGTGCTGGAAGCGCACTGTCTTGGGGGAAAGCAGAGAGAAAGATGAAAGGCTTTTGTTAAAAGTGACGCTTGGCCCAGGTTTCCTGTGCCTCGCCGAGACTCCCCTGTCCCTCCCTGCCTGAGAGCTCGGCTCTCTTCCTCCCACTTTTGCCTTCAGTGCCTCACGAAGCTGTCTTTGAGGGGGAAAAGTAAACCCTTCTTGCCGCCTGCCGGTGTTAGATTAAATACCGAGATGGCGACAGGAAAAAGGCAGGGAGGAAAAACAAAAAAAAAAGAAAAAAAAAAAGGCGCATGCCTCCTTGGCGGGCTGGCCGGCTCGCTGGGTGAGGGATGTTGGAGGAGAGTTATCAGGTTGGCGACGGAAACTGCCAGTTAGTCAGCAAGACTCCCAATCCGGTGTAGTCCAAACATGCCGCCGCTGGTTTTCGATGACACGGTAATCTGTTTCAGTGTTGATCTAAAACAGAAAACTCATCTCTTTCGCTCTTATCGCACCGACTGGAGGTGCCTTGGGCCGCTAACGCAATAACAACTAAATAAAAAGATGTTGTTGAGAAAGGCTGGATTGAGTACATTTATTATGGCTGAACTATGTCCGAGTGGGCTTCAATTCACCGCTAAATACGGAGTTGGCAGAGCGCGTTTCCTTCCATTTACACTCTGTAAATCATTTGCCCTTTTACACGCTGGAAAATAAAAGTGATATGACTTCCGGGAACTATGAAAATTGCAGGCCTGTGAAGTCCTTTGGGAGGCTTGTTGAGCTACGGAGACGAGGTGTCCGAGGGATATGAAGGAAGTATCAGGAAACAATGAGTGCAAGACTCCCTGCGAGATCTAAGACGTCTGGGCTGAGCTGCCCTATCTCCGTGTTTCCCTGCTCCGTCTGTCTGACTAATCAGGACCGCTAAGAAAGATGCTAATAGCTTTCATGCAGTGACAGTGCCCTGGCAGGTTTGTAAGTGCTCCAAAGGGAGAGAAGAAGAAGCCGCCGGAGCTATGCATCCTCGAAATGAGACTCAATAAACACAATAATGTGTTTAACTTGTAAACTAGTGCGGGTGACGGATCACGAGCGGTCCAGGAGCGTTGCAAGGAGCCCACGTCTCCGCCGTTCACCTTTTGCCTCTACATCTGTCCTCCTAATGGGCTCGGGCGCGTTAGAAACCCAGCTTCCAAAATCCTCGGGCGAAGCTCTCATTCCTCCCCTCATTCTATTTCCCAATTAGACGAGAGGGCATGATTAGTTTATTAGCAGTAGCAAAAGCTCCGGCGAATGTGTTTGCGGATTGTTAGCCGTTAATGAGCAAATTCAAACCCTATTGAACGGACGCCGGTGGGAGGGGGAGGTTATTCGCATGCGTGCTCGGCTAATAATAGCGTCCCAAAGACAAAAGATTGAGGAAATAGCATTATAGGAAGAGAGGGGGGCTGGTGGCAGAACAATGGAGGCCTACCGGCACACTTAATGGCATGCTCTTTCATTTTGAAAATTGTTTCCCTTTTGGAATTATGTATGCTCGCCATCCTCTCCTTCAGGGTTTGGCAAAGTGTATATACACATCCTCGTCTCGCAGAGGCAGCCTTGCTAACACCGGGGAGCAGAGGCAGGAGACGCTCGCTCCACCTGTGGGAAATGAACTCCAACGCAACCCCCTCTTTGTTTTCCCCCTGCCTTGGCAAGCTTAACCACCTCCTTTACAAGCCAGGTAAATTGTTCATTAGGGCCGAGGTAAAAGGGGGGTGGGAGGTGCTGCTGACTTCTTTTTTTTTTTTCCTTTTCCTGGAAGAAGTGCAAAGAACAAACAAGTCGGAGCATTTGTTCAACGGTGTAATCTACACATCAATTATCCTGCCGAGCTAATTAGCACCTCTGCATACCCCAGGTACCTGAGCACTCACACATGCTCGACTCTTTCATGCCACTGATCAAAAAAAAAGGAAGGGAGAGGACTGACAGAAACACTGGGAGGCAGAGCCCAAGGGTAGGTGGGTGGTACGGGGGGGGTGGGGGAGGAAAGCCTTAGATCAAAATTTCCTTTTTACTTTTCACTGTATGTGGAGAATCTGTGTGCATGTGTTGCAGCCGCTCGCGTCATGCTGATGGAGATGCTCAATTATGTAAGCCATCTATAGAGATGGGCGCCATCGTGGCTGACTCTGAGAAATCTGCGTTTCGGGCTTGAAGCGAAGAGTCACACAAACTCTTTCCAGTAACGCGGCACTGTTTGACGAATTCAAGAAATACCCCGTCGCCATGCAAAAACTTATTTAAGAGACCAAAACATAAGGAGAGCATGTTTAAAGATACAAACAAGGGTTTTATGTCACAGATGAAAGATTAGCTGGCTTTCCTTTTTGATTCTCTTGTACCTACTCCGATGCAAAAGAAACTCCTGTTGGATGCCATTCGATAGACAAACAACCAATCAGAGGAGGGAAGCATGTGATCTAGGTCGAGTGACAACCTGACTGTGTTTTTTTTCATGCATTTAGCAGCTGTCTTGGTTGTTTTCATATTGGCTTTTGGATGCTCCTACGTGAGTCCAAGCATAAAGTCTGCCATTACCTTGTTGTGATTGGCTCGGTACGTTCCGTACCGGTAGAAATGGCTGTGAATGGTGGGGATACAAGACTTATTTTTGTAAAATGAATTGGTGTGGCTGTCCAGGATAGATCTTCTGGAGTCACTGTCTACACGACTGCAACCATGGAAACCACATGTTCAATATTATCCTAAGTCTTTAACCTTGTCTCACGCAGACTGTGATGTATCTCGAGTCATCAGCCACGATACTCAGTCTTTGCAAAACCTCTGGATGACACCAGATATTAAAAAAAAACAAACATTTTCTTTGGCCCACATTTAACTTTTGACTTACAACATTCAGTCAAGGAGCATGTGGCCGCCTGAACTCGGCCACATATCATCCAGACGTGGCCCGGTTCTTGGTTGTCTTCGTTCCTTTGGGCCAAGTCTGGCCCTCATAACATTTACCATATTCCAGGTCAAAACTAGCCTCTGGTTCACGTGACACATGCCAAAACCCAAATATAGCCCAGTTCATGAACTTGGGGACACATCTGGTCCATAGTGCTGTAACTGAGCCATGGAAGCCAAAAGTAGCCCAGATGAGGCCCAAATGTGTCCGCCTGGGTAGTCTTTGGATGTGAGTGGGTGCGAGACTTCAGTATGTAAAAAGAAAAACTTTCTAAAGTTTTTGCAGAGTTGTCTGTTGGCAGCAAGTTTAAGGCTGGGACTAAATGTCATTCTAGGAGTCTTCACCAGTTCTCTCCCTCGGTTTTGTGTCTGAAATGAAAAGGCTGATGTTAGAAGAGGATTTCAAGCTGCATAATTACAGTTGATTATGAGGCTAAAGGTTAAACTAATACGATTTAAACTGTGTAGGATGCTGTTTTTCAACCAAAGGTCTTCAGATTGCCAAGTTTGTGGAAAAAAAAAAAAAAAAAAAAAAGCCTTTCAGTAGGCATCCTCACCTCCCTCCCCCACCTCCCGCTTCCACTCTCAACTCCCACTACGTAATTAGAAGTGTAGTTTTCGCCCACCTGCGGCTAGAAAAGAAAGGCAGGTACAATCTGAAAAAAAAAAGAAAAACCAAGAGGCAGGAGGAGAGAAAACTGCCTCGGCGTGGTCCTGTTGGCTCCCTCCCACGCCATGTATAAGTCATGGGCTCTGGGAGGCGCTGCCCGTTTACAGAGATCGAGAGAGGGGTTAAGTTGTGTCATCTCGCTGCTGCTTCACACCTGGCGCACCTTGCTGCCGGCTCTGTCTGACATGTCTGAGATTCCAGACCAAATGTGAGCTGAAGCCAGTTCAGAGAGGCATGAATAAACATTTACATACGTGAAAGTCTTCATGGCCTCTCATCCTTGATGTTTCATCTCCGAATGTGAGCATTTCACCCACGATTACCTCCTCAGTGGCATCAAGGCAGCTTACGTGGGAGTCGGCTGCAAACAAAAAAAAAATTGCATGGAGCTGGTTTTGGACACTCAGGTCGTTGCCGTGACAATAAGCTGTCCCCTCCCGTCTGTCCAAGAAAACCCCTCTCCTCCCGTTCTAGGTCTCTTCCTCTGATGTGTGTGTGTGTGTGTGTGTGTGTGTGTGTGTGTGTGTGTGTGTGTGTGTGTGTGTGTGTGTGTGTGTGTGT
>JAOWBL010000012.1:695937-737873 GCA_028564865.1 Zenarchopterus dispar | reverse complement strand
ACCCAACCCACGTCAGCCTGTTGCTCGGGCCTCCTCTGCAAATAAATGGGACTTTAATTGAATTAGAGTCAGCGCTGCGGCGGGGGTCTCCTCTCGGACAAAACCCAGCGGCGATTTGACGGATGCGTGGCGACGAGCTGGAAGTTTCCCATCGCTCCTAAATGATGGCCAATGATTCCCAATCTGAACTTCCTTTTCTTTTTTTTTCTTTAAACGACATTAACCCCCAAAATTGGATTCAGAAAATGAAATAAACATGATTTTGTTTCATCATTTGGAACTTTTTTTTTCACATTATGTAAACAACCTCTTTCTTCCTCTGTAATAAATGTAATTTCTGTGATTTGGTTTTCTCTTGGTACAACCGTGGAACTGGTCCCCAGTGGATTCAAGAGAAAATCGATTGGTGTACATTTAAAATCAAACTAACTAATAAGAACCTTTTTCCGAGCCGTTTCAACTTTTGCAGCTCACTAAACAAATAAAAAACAGTAGCAGTAAAAGAAGAAGAAAAAAACACTTGATTTCTGCAGCCCATTTCTAAATTTGGTCTTACCTTTGATGTTTTGACATTATAAATTATTTTCAAACTTATCTTTTTTTTCTTGCTTGTATTGGCTTTCGTAGAGATGTCAGTCGTCCGAATCCGTCAAGCCGTTCCTGAGATACGGCCTAGCGAGAAGACCCAGCGCTCACGCTGAAGACCAGAAACACCTCATGAACGTGATATTTGAACTATATACTGGAGTTTAAACTTGTGCTGTAATCTCACTTGTGTGACTTCTTGTTTGATACCAGATTTATTCTAATAGGTTTTGTAATTGTTGGATTATAATCACTTGGGATTAGTGATGTCACTCTGGAGTAGAAACGGCTTTCACATTCTCGTTTTGTTTTTTTTTTGAGTCGGAAGAAAAACTGCTGCAGAACTTTGTCTTCGTTTTCGGGGGTCTTTTGAGCTTTTGATTCAGTTAAAACTGGATTTTTATGACTTATTCTCCTGTCAAACTTTCCCGTCAGGTCAGATGTGGATTTAAGCACCTACACCACCGAAAAGGACAAAGTGTTGCCCTCAACAACTTATATCTGTCAAACAAACACTTACTCACTTCACTTTTCAGCGACACCCCTCCCCCGCCTCTGCAGACACACACACACACACACACACACTCCCCAGACAGACACACACACACACACACACATATCCAGGTTGCGTTTACACTTCACTGAGTCTTCACCATTCATGGTCCCTCCCCCTCCTCCCGGCCCTCACCCCTCACTCTCGCTCTGTCTCTTTTCAGAGCTTTTGTTTGCCCTCTGCCACCGTCCTTTCACCGACTTGGCCCCGATTTGGCCCCTTGTGCTCCATCACGCCATTATACCGAGACAAGATAGCGCAAAATGTCCAAACACGTCTGCTTTTCTTTTGTCTGCCGGGCAACTCCGGCGGAGTCTTTTCAGGAAAACCATTTCCTTAAGATGCTTTATTTAGATGCAGAATTCACAGAAATAAAATGTTGGGTTTTTTTTTCTTTTGGAAATAGGAAGCCGTCGGTTTTAAAACGAGTCTCCAGTTTTTAAAAGTTGAATTGCTGGATAAGTGATAAAGCGGACATCAAGGCCAGCTGAAACTGGGCGTAAATGAGGGAGCTGGTGTGAGGTTTCCAGCAGACTTACCCGAGGAAGTGCTTAAACTGTTGCAGACAGGAACAATGGCAGACAAAAGGTCACCACGAGAATCCGCTACCGCCGGCCGTAGCCGCGAGGCAGCGACCTCGCTTCCACCTTAATGCCCTCCCACACTCCAACACACACACACAAACACGCCGCCCAGCTTCCCCGTCTCCCTCGCAGCCATCCAGGTGATCCGCCAGGCTCACATTCATGAGACAGGGAGCGAGCGCGAGCAGTTATCGTCCAATAGGGAGAATGTCCTGGCTCATTATCGGCGTAGGAGGCCGAGCGTGTCACCTGGAGCTAAGCCTCGACACTTGACTACAAAAGTCAGCCGGGGTTAGCGTGGAAGCGCCAACGTGGGTGTTAGTCATCCTCCCCGCGGCGCTCACCTCCACCGCTGGCCTGCCGAGCAGTTAGAGCTCTTTTCCTCTCTCTCTCTGGCTCTCAGACTCCGGCAGGAAAGGCTTTTACCGCCGACTCCTGTGGGTGCTGGACGGCTACTTGGGGATTGTTAAATAAATGTGATTATACCTGTTAGCATTGTGAAACTGTTTTCCCTGGCAGCCTGCAGGTGTAGCACCTTTGAACTCGGGTGTAGCGGTTCAGAAGGGTTTTTATGGTAAAATGCGTACCAAATTTCCCTCTCTCGCTCTGTCTCTGTCTCTCGAATATCGCCTAACACAGGTAAGACAGAACTGAGAATAAGTTGCCTTTAAGCAATCTGCTGCTGATTTGTTGTTACGCTTTTTTTTTTGAAGGAGAAAAAACAGTTTTTGAGGTTTGCATGACAGAAACAGTCCAAACATGTATGAAGGAGATGGAGCTCGGTATCATGTTGGCTGTTGAGTATTCCTCTGTGGGACATGGTCACCAAACACGATGGTCCAACCTGCTCAGGGAGGAGTCGGAGGGCATCTAAACGAGATGTTCTGATGTCTCGTCCACCCACCAGTCAGGACCGCCGTCGTTAACTTGTCCCGCGCATTTACAGTTTGGATCTGGATGTGATCGGACATAACCGATCAGAGTAGTGAAGGATGTGGTCACCTTTCACTATCGATGGTCCTGCATGAGTCGTCGCTTCAAACCTGCCTCGTTGTGATTGGTCTGGTACGTTCTGTACCGGAGGAAAAAAAAGCTGTGACTGGGAGGGTTTGGCGGGGCAGACATGATGGCGTCTCTGTTAGAACCAGAAACGGGTTGTTGTGTGATGGACTTTGGGTGAGTTTGACCTTGTACGGCCCACAATAGTTAACTTTTACCTCCGTGAGCAGTTTTTTACCAAACATCTACATCTTAGTTATTTCACCATCATCGTGTGTCAAAGCCTTCTAAATAAAGAAAGAAAGAAATACAACTGCATGGCTCTCTGGGTGTCTTCAAATGCGTGTGGTCCGACAATTATTGTCACCAAAAATGACTAATGGTTGGGATTTGAGGGAGTCGATGATAACTCCAGCATTAAAAGCACTTTTGATTACCCTTGCTATTTGTTCACTGTCAAGTCTCGGCGCCTTCCAAACACAATCATTTTAGATTTAGGGTTGGGTTCCTGTCACCAGATTAATTCCACTTGCTTCTCCGTATCGCTAGAATACAACTGTCACATCTGAAGTATTGCTTGTGCCATTGTCTTTTTTCCTTCTTCTTCTTTATCTTTATAAAAATAGATGAGACTTTAATAAGTCTTTCCCCCCGACTCTCCCCGTTCGTCACTGCCGAGGCTTCCAGCCATCCTAATCAATATACAATATTAGTCTTTGCTCTGTTCTTGTCTGTGAGTGACAGAATAATGCCAGGCCTGTGAAAGGGTTATGTCAGACAGTTTAAAACCTAATATTAAACAAGAATTGCACTGTTACATGTGTCAATTTAGTTATCTGCGAAGCTCAAGTCAGAGACGGCAGCAAACAGGTAGCAACAGTTGCTTTTGTGGAGGATGACACTTAAGGTACGAGGAGGATAGAAGAGGCATTTGAGGAGTAAACATTATCTCCTCTTTGTCTTCTTCTCTCCTCAGAAACACAAAAGGCTGATTAAGAGTGAGCTTTAGGGGGATGAAATGGCTGCCTGCGAAATATTAGTAGGTTAGAATTACTTTGTTGGATGACACAATACCAATAGATGCTTGGTGCTCGAGGAGGGAGAGGCTCTTGTCAGCTGTGGCACCTCAACAATGGCGGCTTTCTCCACGTTAATACTACGTATTTGACTTGACGAGCACCCCGCTGTCATTTTGCCTCCTCGGAGGTATACGTTGACAGCTGACGTTCGGCGAAGATGGCGTCTGCTGCAGCCTTCGCAGACAGTTCGAACGCCCCCGCACTTGAATTTGTTGAGAAAAACTTCAGGAAAAGATTTCCAAGGAACTGGAAGGAGCGCATCTTAAACCGGAGCTCGGCGCCACGTCGAGGCTGCCGATTCTTCGTCCCGTCCCGGAAAGTGAGTTGTGTAAGAGATCTGCGGCGTTCCCTCATTGCCTATGTGGGAAGTCAGAACGGTGTGCTTTGCCGTGGTGGATGTGTTGCGAAACAAAAAGAAGCGCCCTCGCTGCCTTTATTGGGGAAGAATGGGCCCTTTAAAACCTGTCCAGCCTTAGATAATTTCATTCAGCCGGCCCCTGCTCCGCCGTCATTGAATCTGCATCCAGGGATCAGGTTCACAGGGATGGGTTGATAGCTTCCCAAGCCTCTTGGCCTTTTGTTCTACCGGTCCCCCTCCTCTTGGAGGAGCTCGGGTGGGGTGGGGGGACACGGAGCTGATGGGACGTTGGTGAGAAAAGTTCAAAACGCTCAGGAGTGACGGGATGGGGAGGTGAATTCCTGAAGGATTGCGACATTTAACTAACTCGGACTAGGTAGAGACTTGTCCGAGTCTTTCACCAAGGTGGATGCGGACCACCCAGGAACCCCCAGCGTCCCTCTGGTCTCGTGGGTCTCCAGCCTCGCTTGCCTTTTTTGTCGTCCATAAAGAGCATTACTGAGTCTGAACTTGCCTAAACCCTTGTGATCACACCTCTTGAAAAGGTTTTGTTTCCTCCGCCGATTGGTATTCGAGGCAGGTCACCGCACTCCCACCCTCTCCCTACTCCCACCCCGGCCTCCCCGCCACCTCCGCCCCTCACACCCCCCTCCCACGTCTGAAAGCCCTGTTTTCATTTTAATTTGCACCTGTTGTGCAGTTGTTCGCTGAAGGCGAGTACGGGCCAGTCACTCGCACGGAGACGTGTCAGGAGGAGGTGTGGGGAGGCTTATCTTTTGATTTGCGTGGCGTTTTCAGAAATGTCGTGCACGGACTTCATCTGCTTGGCACTCTCGAGTCTGGGAAGGTTTAAGAGGCGGGGATCATTGCCGAGTCAGGATATTTGAACACACACAATGGCTTTTATACTGATTTGTTCATTTTCAACCATCTTCCTGTTTCTTAGAAACATAGAATAAATAAATAACATTTAAAACAAAACAAAAAAAAAAAACCCCCAACCTCCACCTCCAGCCCCTCCCACCGCCGCAGAGCATTCTTGCACGAGCTGCCAGCGAGGTGTGTCCCCATGTGATGCCACACTTCTGGCTCGCCCGGCGCTCCATCTGCACCGCTCCAATAAGTCCTCTGACGTCCATCTCTTCCATGATTTACGCCGCGGCGCGTATTAGCAGAGAACCAGCTGATGGCGGTGACTAATTTGCACGAGAGCCACCTTTGATTGAGTTCACAGCCCTTATTTACAGGCTGGCTATTTTAAGAAAGGCAGGCATATGTCTGGGACCCGGGTGTTGTGGAGGCTGATGCTGCCGAATGTGTTCGCTTGATTGGCTTAGAGGGACTGTTTTGTTCCAATATTTATGTTCATGCTACACTGCATCATGCAAATGTGAAGACATCCCAGGGCTGAATGCAGTCAACAATCTAAATGATCAGAGGTTCGGCAGCGTCTGCATGCGTAGCAACAGCATTTGTGATGTAGCGTGTGCTATGTGGAGCATCTCAAACCTCCCGAGCAGAGCCGTCCTGAAAGGTGCAGCCTGCTGGCATCTGAGGCATGTGAGCGGCACTGAAAATTAGTGGCTATTTTGGCCCGCATCTCCTCGACAGCTGCCCGCCCACCGCTGCGGTGCAGTCACAAATTCCAGTCACAGATGCTGTAATTGGGGTGTAACTCACCGAAAGAAAAAAAAAGAGAGAAAGAAAGAAAGAAAAAAGAGGGCCTACGCCTTGTAGCAGAGTAAACCATCTGATCCTTCCTTCAGTCCGACATTTAATCCCACTTCCTTGTCTTGCAGCCCTCAACTACGAGAATGTGGTGGAGACGGGCTCGGAGACCGAGGAGGAGGACAAGCTGCCCGTGTCCGAGGAGGACCCGCTGATCAACGGCACCGGCAGCCCGGCCAGCCTCACCAACCCCGAGGCCTCGCCGCGCGCCGAGAGCCGCGGCCTGCTGACCAAGGAGGAGGAGGACGACGAGATGCGGGACAGCGGCGTGGAGCACATCTGGCCCGACAACGACATGCTGAGCGCCTCGGTGGACGGTACCGGTGAGTTTCTCCGATCGGACCCAAACCGACTGAGCCGTGGCTCTTTAACGCCCTTATTTCTAAAAGAAATTCTGTTGTTTAAAAACAGGAGAGATTTGTTCAAAAATAAGCTGATTTCCTTAGAAAATGTACAAAATGTTAGTTAGAACCTCTTAAAAAAATCAGCTGAGTCATCGTATTAAACATCAGACAAATCAGAACTTTTATTTATGAATTTTTTATTTTTGCAAACAATTTGCCAAAACAAAAAGACATCAAGTACCTACAAAAGCAGATGATTTCTGGTCTGGAGCATTCAGGTATGTTTTAACTCAACGTCAACAGGGATCTTAGAGAAGTCATTCTAGAAAAGGTTGTAAAGTTTGTTTCTAGGCAGTTAGGAGTTCACCAAAAGTTTATCTACAAGCTACTGATTTTTTTTTTTACATACAGAAATGCAAAAAAACAACGTAGGATTATAAGAGTGGAACCAACTTTTCCACATCACTGTTTCTGTTTCATCACATATGTGGGGTTCAGGTGAGCTGCCAATCACGACTCCTACCACTAAGCTCACTCTCCGACACTTTGTGTGCACATGCTGCCACTCATGGCACCATCTTATGCCATAAACCCCACCCAGCTGGTGTTCGTGCAGGCTCGAGCAAATGCCGCCGAGGGTTTTGTCAACAGTGTCGGAGCCTGGTCTGACGGTGAAGCCCCGACGATGCTCCCACCAGTGGCGGCGACCATTTGGTTCCCGCTTAGAGAAAAGTCTCGCTCGGAGACAGATGGGGGAAAATATTTACACTCAAGAGCAAGACTGTGAGCGTCAGATGCAACTCGGGCAGGTGATTTCGTCTCAACTACTGGTTGTCTTTTTTTTTTTTCTCTTTTAAGCAACCTCCCCCCACCCCCCACCCCGCTCCTCTATTGCAGAGCCGCCAGTCATGGATGCTTGAAAGATAAATACTTTTAATTAGGGGGCAGGGTATAATCATTAAAGGAAGCCAGACTGCTGCAAAAAGTCATTAACAATCTTAAATGAAATTTTTATTTTTATGATAGCCATTTACATGTATAATAAGAGTCAATGATTCTTGGAAGCATGTGACAGGAACAGAGTATGGCGAGAAGTCATGTAAGACAGCCCATTTAAATGAGCTGGGCTTTGCTATTCATTTCTGCTAATGAACTGGCTGTGCACGGCGCCGAAAAACGGGGGGAACGTTCAGCAGTCTTAAATTTTAATACGGGGGAAAATTGCACATTTATTAGGAAGCCGGGATCAACATATTCACTTCTCCTAAACAACACTTCATATTGGATCCTTTAAGGGGTGGAAGAAAGAGGAGACAGTTTGGTAAATAAATCAAGATAAAGGATAAACAAGCTGTCATTGCATACGGTAATTGTTTATTTGATAAAGACCTGCGGTGCCATAATGTCTGTAATTCAACTATGTTGCAATTTCCAGATAATACGCTTCTTGTGTGATAAAGTGTCTGACATATTTCGGAGAGCAAGTCAAGTTCATTAGAGCGTTTGGGAGTCTCTTTCCCAATCTTGCGGGTGCAGTGTTCCCAGCCTGCTCTCCCTCTCCTTTTTTTTTTTTTCCTCGGCGGTGCCTTCGTGTCTGCAGTGATACCTCAGCACATAACTCGGGCCTGAGATAAGTTCGCACCCTCCCTTCTTCCTACACGATTCGGTCGTCACTCCCCTATCGGGAGTTGTTGCACAGGTCTTGAAAGTGAGAGGATAGCAGCAGATTGTAGAAGAAGCCTGAAGGTGAACTCCAGAGTCTGATATGGATGACGGAGACATACAGCTGGCTCCACATGTATTTATGATTCTTACGTTTACACGTCACCTAAATACCTCCAGTATTACCAGAGTTTGATTGAAGAAGAAGAAATGAAGAAGTTCAAGAGTGGAGATCAGGTTTTTGACCAGCAGCTGTTTGGAGATCTCAGTGCAAGTGAAAGAAGTCATCATTAGGTTTAAAAATCAACTCAAATGGATAGCAAATAGCAGGAAGAACAAACTTGCTCTGGAGGAGTTAGTTGAGATGGAGCTGAAGCACAGCAGAGAGGGATGTCCTTGAATTTTGGGCAAAGTTAATCCTCTTATCAAAGATGATGGTAATTTTCTTTCTAAAGAGAGAAAACAGATCAGACTTGGTCAGGAAACATCTAAAAAGCCTCCTAAATTAATCCAGTTTAAATTAATAAATCAAACATGGTAACTTATATTCACTACTTCTTACTTTATCAGTTTGCTTGTTATCAATTGAACCAATTCATTCAAATTTGTTAGCATATTTTTTTTTATCGGTGTTGGACAGATGAAATCCAGATGTGAAGCAAGATTTCTTGATCCAAAGCAGACCACAACATGTGTCAAACACGGTGGCGGCAGTATCATGGTATGAGCGTGTACAGCAGCTCTTTGCTGTTTGTTGACGAGATGAGTCCTGGTTTAAGTAGACGGATGGATTCTGGGGTGTACTCTCTGCTCTCCTGAAGGACCCTGAAAACACTCTGTAAAAGCAATTCAAGACATTTTGAAGGTCAAGTCGCCTGATTTTAACTCGGTAGAGCAACAGAAGGTTCACTGACTGCAACTACTGTTATGTCACTTTATCTAAATTTTGTCTGCTTGTGTCTAAAAGCAAAATCCGAAACAGAAAAAAAAAATCTGACTGTATTTTCTTCACAACGAGCAGTAAGAAGGATAGAAGAGAGGAGTTTTATCTCCAGGCTCCTTCTGACTCCAGGGCACAATCTGGGCTCCGTCCTTGACGCGAAGCTGGACGCCATGTCCTGGAAAGTGTGACATCATTATCTCTGACGGACACTTTCAAATAAATCACCTGCCTTTGTCCGTTTCTGATTTATCTGCGGAGGATTCCTGACTCCTGCAGAGATTTTTGTTTACCTTACACGTCCTGCAAGTTTCTGCAGTTGCTGTTGAAACCGTTTCTGCATCCAGGAGTCGACGCTGCCAGATTCAGAGGAAAACAGTTGTGAAAACAGAATATCTCCTATTGACAGCTTCTGTCTAAAAATATCTGGACGTGCTTTCCAGAACCTTTAATCTAATCTTCTGAAACTGTTGCTCAAACAGCATAAATGTGGGATAAATGAGGCTAAAAGCACAAAGGCGGAACTTTAAAGTGTCTGTGTCTGCGGTGGCCGGCCGTAAAAATAGGAATGTTTTCACAATAAACAGCATCAGAGCCGCTATGAAAATAGGTGGAATTACAGTCGGGCCGAGCCAGTCTGGACTCCTCCGGAGCCCCGAGTCGGCCGTCCGACCTCAACATCAGTCTTCAAGGAGGTGTGTACCTTACCGCCTCAGGTCCTCTGTGATTCACTGCTGAGAAAACACACTTCCCCGCCGCGCGGTGGACGCTCACCTCGGACATGTTTCCCTTGAACAACAGCGGAGACCAAACGGCATCGTTTTCTGCTGAAACGTGCACGTGAACGGGGCTCTGCTGCTGCACCCACTCGAGCGCCGGTTTCTGACCAGGCACCCGGCTCGCCACAAAGACACTTTGTCCCATTTGAAAGCAGCCCAGGACTTGGCGTGGGTCTGTGCGTGCATGCGTGCCAGAGCGAGGTGTAAGCGGTGTTAGCCTACCTCCTACTGGAAGCAGCCATCCCTCCCTCCCTCCAGACCACAGATAACAAAAGTTTTCCAAGGTAAATAGGAGGGAGAGTGAAGGGCCAGCTAATCCCACCGGTCATCCCCCCTACCCCCCCATTTCTACCCCCTTTGCGTCAGGCCAAAAGCATGCAGTCAAATTTGATTACCCAAAGCAAACATGGTGCCTACGAGGACACAGAAGTGTGATATCTGATACTTGTGGGTATATTTTGATCCATGGCTGTTTTCTTCTGTCATAGTTTAATTTATGCTGTCGAAAACCTCTTTATTTTCCCATACTGCGACTGTGGTTTAGATGCCGTTTGGCAGACATGCAATCAAATGTACAGAGTCCTGGCGAGGAGGAAGTTAACCTACCCCTCCAACGGAGTCTGTCATTATTCTCTGAAGCCATCGACGGGGGTATTTATCATTTCACCACAGCGGCCAAATCTTTTATTTCAAGCAAACCCCGAATTACAAGACTCGGAGAGCATTCCACCACTTTTGAGCCCATTGTTTTCAACTGAAAATAAAAATTCTTGTTGCTTCTGGCTTTTGTGTGGAGCAGTGTAAGCAGGATAACATTATTATCAACAGTACACCCACGGCCTTTCCTGTATTATCTCCGCCAGGTTTCTTAATGTGGGTGCTCGGGGACAATCGGATCCATCAGAAAAATAAAAGTCTCCAAACATGCAAGGGACACAATGCTTTTTTTTTGTTTTTTTTCTCCACATGTTCTCGGAAGCACCTTGATTTAATTTTTACCAACAAGGCCGGTAGGAGGGACCGCGGGCTTCTTAAGCTGATTGTGCCGTCCAATGTCAACCGTGAGGGCAGAAGAGGGTTTGTTTATGAGCTTGTCAATCCGATGTTTATTTACAGCTGCCTTACCTGTGCCAGGACAATATCTGCCTGTCTGCACAGGCTGGGGGCCATTACCCTGATTAGGCAGGAAGAACTTGCTGGATGCAGGGCTGTGGAGTGGGTGGAGTCAAATGAAAAGGCCTAGGTAGAAGAATTAAACCTGGACATGACTCCCAGATACTTCCATGCATGAGCTGTCCGCCCCTGAGAAATGTTTGCGCAGCTACAACTTGTCATTTGCGGTCCGGGGTTTTATTCGGTTTCATTCCAGGAGCAACTCGCTGCCACAAAAATGCTCCGGATAAAAGCGTCCACCAAATGACATATGATAAAACAAGCGTGATCCTGCATGCAGAGGACTGCAGCGGCGTCACAGCCGGGGAGTAATAAGCCCAGGCTGCGTGTTGGCTGGAGCTCTATGATTGCTCAGGTGGATGTGCTCCGTGTTGTATTTAATCGCCGTGTTTGGCGACTGGAGCATCCTTGGCCTCCCCCGCCGCTTGTCGTGATGTTAAAGGTAAATAAGTCACTGTCTGGCCCGGATGATAGCATTCATTAAGCATGCTGAAGCGAGCCGCGGCGCTCTGCGATGCACAGCGGTGCCTTTATTGCTTTCTCCGTACCTTCTTCTTCTTCTTCTTTAAATGCCTCATTGTCACCTCTACTCACCCCCTTCTTCCTCTTCCCTTTGCTTTTCTGTTCTGCAGATGAAATCAAAGATGATTTTGATGTCCTGGGGCCTGATGCCACTTTGCAGGCGGTTGGAAATGGTACAGGTGAGTTACCATGTTTGTTTTCTGAGTGCGTCTTCAGATCAATCAGCTGCTCAGTTAAATCTGAATCTGAACAGAATCAAAACTGGATTTCAGATTTTTAAAATGTTTTCAAAGACGCGAACTTGAAACTTGAGAGAAAAATCTTGCCAAATAAATCAGAACATGTTTAGCCACCAATCAGAGCCAGCAACGGTTACAGTTTCCATGGTAACCGGGTCAGAAGGGAGGGTCTTTGGAGGCAGAGGTGAAGCACAGCGGAGAGGGATGTCCTCTTTTTTTCCAGCCAGATCCACCCTTTTCTCAGACATGATGTTAACTTCCTGTAAATCAGGGTTTTGGGAGGCAGAGCTGAAGCACAGCGGAGAGGGACGTCCCCTAACGCTACCCATAAGTCCATGTGCTCCCTACCACTCATAGAGGTGGGTCCTGACCTTCATTTAGCAACCTGAAAAGCAAAACAAACCTAACCACAGATTGGGTGGTGTAATTAAAAGGAAATCTTCTGCTGACTCAGTCTCCACTGGGGCAAATTCTCGTGTTTACATGCAGCCAGAGCGGTTTCAGTTTTCAGAAGCTTTGATTACAAACGCGACTCTCGGCCCTCGCCGTTTGCCGAGTGTTTCCTCTGGTGGCGCTGAACCCCATCTGCCATTTTTCATTAGAAGTGCGTGGCCACACTCCCCTCCCTTCCATGATATCATCCTGGCCACCTCGACAATTGGCCTCGAACGCCGCTCTGGCAAACCGAACTCACCCCACAGAACGCCACGCCGCCCTGCCCTCAAAACCCTTCGTTCAGTTTTGATTACTCTCCGCTCGTCGTGGTGTTTTCTCTCGTTTTCTGCTGAAAATTCCAGCACTGCAAATGTTTTCCATTTTGACCGCCTAGAGGACTTTTGGAAACAACACAGTGGAAGTTCCTCGCCACCAGATCACATGTGATTTTGTTTAAAGGCATGAGCATTTTGATCACGTACCGCTTCCAAAGCACGCTTTGATCCAGGTGATTTCCGCCTTCGCTGGAACAAAAGTCGCTCATTTCTCTTTCAGGAAACACTTTTGTTTTTTCCCTCTGAATGTGGTGTGTAGGATATTCTTGGTAGGTTCAGTGTGAGACAAATAACATTTCATCACGGTGAGTGTTTTCAGATTTGAGGCCAGGAACTGATTGCGCCGAGCCGCACCCTGGTCAATCATCAGTCAATCAGCACAACATTCAACCTCTCTCAATTAGCTTAGCAGTCCTCAAAGAATCACCTAATGAGAGGGCTGTAAATCCTCCCATCACTGCTATCAAAAATGATCCATTGGCACCGATGACATTTCAGTGCCATTTTTGACATCCAAATATCTGCTACCTTGACCTTTCGCAAATTGGCTCGCAGAGTCATCACGGCCGAACAAATCGCTCCGTAAACCTCACCTTGGCTCGCAGTCTAAAAGCCTCATTAACAGGAGAGGAAACCCCTGATTTCTTTTCTTCTCTTTTTCTGGTTCCTCGTTGCCGAACAACGACCAGAACCTCTTCAGGGTTCTGGTTTGTTGTAGCTCTGTTGCTGTGGAGGCAGCGACCTCAACGCTGCAGCTCCAGAAGGGACCGGGACATAATTTGAGCTTTTGTGAGGCCTCGGCACTTCGTCTCTGCTTCACTGTCTTTTCTTCTTCGTGGTTTGGCCCGGCTACTCTGCTCAACACAAATTCAACAAAAAGCCACAGCATCTCGATTGACCTTACACGTGAGAGCCGAAACAAAGAAACCCGGCCGTGCCGCTGATTAAACCAGGACTGTGTATGTTCACATGTATATGTGAAGCAGGGTCTTATTCTTTTTTATGTTTCAGTCATAAACTTCAAATCCGATTTTCTCCCCTGGTTAAATTAGGTCAGTGAAGTTTTCTTACACATTGCTCCTCTGCAGCTCATAGTAGCACATTTGTCTCCGACTTTTGGCCCGATTAGGTTACAGTTCTTGTTTTAGCAGGCATGGCATGACAAGCAAGCCCAGTAATTTAGATATATTCTCCCCAAAGCGATGCTGTAATGTTTCAGGGAGGCCATCTTCATCGCATTTCCACCACAATATCCTCCTGTAAGACATTTCTCTGGAGAAAGAAGTCAATGAAATTTACGCCCCTCCTTCACCATCTCCTCTTCTTCTTCTTTAGTCAAGAGTGTGGATTGCACTTCAGAGCTGGAGGACTTCTTTTCCAAGCGGAAGCTGGACGACGGCGACAGCCACGTGGTGAGCATCGCCGAGTACCTGCAGCGGGGCGACACCGCCATCATCTACCCAGAAGCCCCGGAGGAGCTGAGCCGCCTCGGTACGCCGGAGGCGACGGGACCAGAGGAGAACGGTATGAACCATCTCGAGGCACTGATGACCAAAAAAACTCTCATAAAAACAAATAAAGCCATTTTTTCCGCATGGGTTTGTTGGAAAAGCTGAAAAAGTACAACCAGAGCAGGCTGCATTGGATTAGTCTTATAATTGTATTTTTTTTTTTTTTTTAATCAGAAACTGATATTTGGAAATAAAAAACAGAAAATTGAGTTAAATTCCCTGAAAGTTTCTTTTGTCTCTCCCTTGACTAAATTAAAACTTTGGAATTTCAGATAGGTGACCTATTTCTTCCTCCATGCCTCTGCAAGAAGATGGAGTATTGAAACAATTACGTCTTTCCAAATCTCCAATAATTCACTGCAGGGCGGTTACCCTAAATATGAACTGGCTCAGTGGCGAGAAACAGAATTTAAGACGAAGCGAGTGACGTGACCTTCTTCCATCATCACGTCCATCATCTGTGGACAGGACAGTTCATTTAGTGATATCTGATGTCATCTTTATGTGGCTTTGTTGGGATATTTGTTGAATAATTGGAATCGCTTGTTTTTTTCCCTGAGTCTTTTGACATTAGATCATTCAGAAGCCCCGAATTTGATTTTTGATAGAAATATGAGTGAAAATTTGGATTCCTTCTCTGTTTTCCTTTTTTAAAATGTTCTGTAGTGATAGGAAAAATAATAACGGGACAGTAGAGGAATAATGGTGAAAACGGAGTCAGAAGTATCAGTTACATGGCAATATCTGTCTCAAGTTTCCACCCTCAGCCTCTAAATGACCATGACTTTGAAAGGCTGCAACAGCAAAACTGTCCACGGCGGCACAAGTGCACTTTATAGCTGCTGGAAATCCTTAAATCACCGGAGAAAGTGCATGTGGCCTTGTTTTCCAGCAGCAACAGCTTGCTGCAAATGTTTGGGGGGAAAAAGAAAGTGTGGGGAGCTGACATGAGTGGGCAGCTGTTGGTCCCACGGATTCACCGGATGCCTGGGTGTTTACCTACAGTCTTCAGCAACAGCTGGCCAGGGGCTTGAAATCAGATCGCTCACCTCTGAAGCTCCCGTGGGTGGGTGGGTGGGTGGGGGGGTAGGGCGAATTTGAACGGGTTCATGATTCATGCGGCAGACATGACGATGGGTTGGGAGGGAGGGGCGTCGGCGGGCGACGGGTGCGCTGGAGAGGGAGTAAAAGTGTGTGTCAGCAGGTTTGTGGATGTGTGTAGTTAGTGTGTGGAGGGAGGTGAGGGTGAGGAGATGCCAGGCTGACACCGAGGCTCTCATGTGGAGCAGATTGCACAGATAGCTCCCATACCACTCTGGGCAGCCCGCCCGCTACTTGCCATTGATTCGCTGACCTTTTGGCCCACTTCCCCTTCCCCTTCTCCTCCCCTCCCCGCCCATACAGACCTGCCACCTGGAACGCCAGATGCCTTCGCCCAACTGTTGACCTGCCCCTACTGCGACCGCGGCTACAAGCGTTTGACATCGCTGAAGGAGCACATCAAGTACCGCCATGAGAAGAACGAGGAGAACTTCGCCTGCCCTCTGTGCAACTACACGTTCGCCTACCGCACTCAGCTTGAGCGGCATATGGCCACGCACAAGCCTGCAAGGGATCAGGTGAGGGCTTTTGACTTTTTTTTTCTTCTTTGTCATCCCATGCTTTCTGTTTCTGCTCCTCCTTCTGCTGTCCCCTGTTTCATTTCATTCCTAATGTGCTCTGATCCCTCAGAGAAGAGAGATCATTTTTCTGATTGGCAATCATTATTAATTTTTCATGGCATTTTGAAGATGCTGATCCTTTAATGGTAATAACTTTAATTGAGGCCCTAAATGGTTTTTTGATGGCCCTCTCTGATATGATTTTCCAGTCTCGTGTTCACGATCGAATGATTGTGTTAATTTCCAATTTGGAAATTTTTATCAGCTCCTTGACTTCACTTTACTCCTGGCCTTTAATGTTGTTTCTGGTGCAGCCTGCAGTGGTGGCAGTCCATCAAACTCCCCCACCCCAAAACGCCTCCACTTCTAATTTCATGCACTGCATAAACATCTGTGTACACTTGAATTTTCTCCTGCCAACTGGACCGTATACGCTGGAAACATACCGCTGGATGTGCTGGCAGTCGGCATGAATCACCATGGAGTCCTGCATCCGGCAGTTACGGCTGTTTAACTCGCTTGTCAGCTTCAAGTTTTTTTGCGCATCGAAGGAGGGGGTTGTGACTTGTGAGGGGGGTAAAATTGGAGCAGTAAATTTAACTTGTTGTTTTATGGACTTAAAGATGAGCTTTAGGCTTATAAAGGCCAATTTCACCTGAACAAAGCAGCAAAGGTAGAAGCCAGCTGCTGTCATGTGAAAGTTAAGACTCTGAGCTAGCAGTCGAAGACAAAAAAAAAAAAAAATCGTTTTATTTTTTTTTACCCAGCTCTGAATTTGCTCATATCCGTGTATGTAAAAGGATTTTTGTCCATCTCGCGTTATCTTTTCTTCATTCTGATTGGACGATGCCTGGGATGATGTGAATCTGGGTTTCAAAACAATCTCCATCCCTGAAAGTCCTTCCTGAGATATGGCCTTGCACAACCAACCGCGGTCAAACAACTGATCCACACGAGGACATGTAGGATCGATACTGAAGAGGTCAGCAAGAGGTCAACAGATCCAAAAGCCCAGAACAGTTCTGGTTGAACCAAATTAGCACATTTAGTGGCACAAATATAGCAAAATGTGCCTAAATGGATAATTTGAAAAGTTAGTCTTCTTTAAAAACTCTTTTCCTGTTAGACACTAGGAAAGCTGGTTTTGTTATGTTAGCCAGCCCGGGTGATACCTGTACGGGTCGTGATGTCCGGTCCCAGCTCGTGGGGGTCGCGTCGCGCTCTCGGACCGCGGCTGATTCGATCAGATGTCGTTAGCCGGCGCTTTCACCTGACCCGCCAGCTGGGTGCGAGCAGATGGGCTGGCCCCGCCGCCGCGCTCGCCGCGGGTCCTTCTCCCACAAAGCCGGTTATCTGGGTGTGTAAATGAGCGGGATTGTTTAAGTTTTAATCCTCCAGATGAGATGGAGGAAGCTGCTTCTCGAGGTGGCGCTCTTTTTCTTAATTATGGACTGATTAATGGAGGAAACATGCATTTGTATTAAACGAACAAACCGAGGAGGACCGAGTCCGATTTACATAAAGAATAATGTCCTGATAGGTAAACATGTGCTGCGCTGTTCTGTCTTGTGTGTTTACAAGCCGTAATACTCCTCCTCCTCTTAACCAATTAGCTGAAATATGACTAATTAGAGGTTATACATATGCAAACATCCAGTCCGACACAGTCCCCGCCCACCAGGCGCCATGGAGAAACGCTAGCTGGTGCCATTCACAATTAGGAGTGCAGCGCAGTTGTGCCTTATTAGCAGTGGTGGGACTAAACTTTACCGGGCAGGGGTCCTCGGGGGGTGGGGTGTGGAGTAAGAGGAAGGTGGTGGTGTTGGGGGGGGTTGGAGCAGCTGTTGCTGTTTGTTTATGCGACTCAGCAACATACGAGCGGTGGGGTCCCTCTCCGGAGCTTGGCGGGGCCTTGGTTCTCCGCCCCCCCCACCCCTCCAGCTTGATCTTTGAAGGTTGGGGCTGTTTGAACAATTCCTCCCAGTCGTCCCAGTGTCCTGCGCGCCACCATCTGTCTCCCCAGGAATGTGGGGAGAGTCGGCACACACCCCAGCGTTTGTGAAGGCTGGAAATGTCTTCTTCTTCTTCTTCTTTTTTTTTTCGTTTTATTTACTCACCGTTTAACATCCCCCACCTCCCATTTGGAGCGAATCATTTTTTAAGCGCACGGCGAGCCAGGTCCGCACACCCAGACTTGTTGTCGTGGTTATGTTTTGAAAATAAAGCCGTGTTTGAATTGCAAATTCAATGGATTTCCACTGATGTTTACCTTTGAACGGCGAATCAAGGCCGGGCCTGTACGCTCCGTTGTGCGTCCTAAGATTATTAGAGACATTTGAAGCTCCCGAAAAAGACCCAATTACTGTGTAAGGCGTTAAAATCCCCCCTGAAAAACATCCATTCAGCTGCTGTGAATACAGGTATGCAGGGTTGGGCTGATTAGGCCCAAATGAATGAAAAGAAGATCAAGATCGAGACTTTTAATGAAGCTCTAAAAAGCCTTCGTTCATTTATTCTATTTTCTGGGCCGCCAGATCGTAACGGCGGGCCTCTTTTGGCTGAGAAACCAGGAAATTAAAAGGTATGCGACTCTGCTGGTTATCGCCGCCGCTCGTAGGTGGGAGTAGAAATGGTTGGCCGCAGGAGCCGCACGCCTCGTCTCTCGTTGTCATGCCGACCAGTTGTGGTTATTTACCGTCACCTCACCCCCTCAGCCCCCCCGCCTGTGACGTTCGTGCATCTTTTTAATCGCTCTGTCTGTCTGTGTGTCGCAGCACCAACTGCTCAACCAAGCGGCAGGAAACCGCAAGTTCAAATGCACCGAGTGTGGAAAGGCCTTCAAGTACAAGCACCACCTGAAGGAGCACCTCCGGATCCACAGCGGTGAGTGGCACCACCAACGCCGGGCTCCTCAGGAGTCCTGTGTTGAAAAAGAACTCCAGCAACTTCCTTTACGATGAATATTTGGGCTTTCGATGCATTTATCAGTTTATGCACTACATTTTGTATCACTTGTCATTTATCACAAAACTGTGTCATCAATACCGAGTAACCCCCGAGAGGCTTTCTGTTTGTAACCCCACCAAACCCCAGAAGAGAGTGAAAGTTGTTATGAATGTTTTCCACTTGTGATTAATCTTTGTGATTGTAGAAATTGTTTGTAAATAGACTTATAACCCTTCCCAGACTGATGTGCGTCAACAATTGCTTCTCTAAGACCATTGTTTATGTCTTTCCCTTTTGGCATTTTGTTAACAGACACCTGAATGCTCTAAAACAGCAAACTCCCAAAGCATGTTTTCCTAGAGGTGCTGATGATCAGTTCATTAAGGGTTAATGATTAATAGCACTTGGCTGCAACTTACAGTCTTAAAACCTGCTGAAGCTCAACGGGGGGACTTAGGATTACCCACAAGATCTGTTTTTTTCTTGATTTCAACCCTGCCAGGGTGAAAGAGGCTGTTCTAAGACCCACTATGACAAATAATATAAGGCTGGAGTTAGTTAAGTTAAAATTGCTCGTGTAAATTCATGAAATATCTCTTTTAAAAGCGTTACGTTTCTAATTCTTCCGCCTCATTATACATCTGTTTTTTGTTGCAGGTGAAAAACCGTACGAGTGCCCCAACTGCAAGAAGCGTTTCTCCCACTCGGGCTCCTACAGCTCCCACATCAGCAGCAAGAAGTGCATCGGCCTGATCGCCGTCAACGGCCGCATGCGCGGCAGCATGAAGCCGGGCTCCTCCCCCACCTCTGCCTCCGCCTCACCCACCAACACCGCCATCACCCAGCTGCGGCAGAAGCTGGAGAACGGCAAGCCGCTGGGCCTCGCCGATCACAACAACCACCTGAACATCAAGACGGAGCCGCTGGACTTCAACGACTACAAGCTGATGATGGCTTCTCATGGGTTCGGCGCTCCCGGGCCGTTTATGAACGGAGTGGGGGGGAGCAGCCCGCTCGGGGTCCATCACAACTCGACGGGTCAGAGCCCCATGCAGCACCTGGGGATGGCTGGCCTGGAGTCGCAGCTCCTGGGCTTCCCAGGAGCGCTGGGGAACAACCTGAGCGAAGTCCAGAAGGTTCTCCAGATCGTTGACAACACTGTGTGCAGGCAGAAAATGGACTGCAAGCCGGAGGAGCTCTCCAAGCTCAAGGCCTACATGAAGGAGCTGGGAAGCCAGGTGGAGGAGCAGAAACAGGGGCTGACATCACCAGGGGGGCCTCCGGTCGGTCTTCCACTCGTCAATCACAACGGCGCCACCAAAAGCATCATTGACTACACCTTAGAGAAAGTAAACGAAGCCAAAGCCTGCCTCCAGAGCTTGACAACGGACTCAAAGAGACAGATTAGCAATATCAAACGAGAGAAACCCAACCACCTTCTTGAAGGAGGGCTGGACGAGAAGGTGCAGGAAAACAACATGTTTACACCCTACGCTTGTCAGTATTGCAAAGAAACTTTCCCCGGGCCGATACCTCTGCACCAACATGAACGCTACCTTTGCAAAATGAACGAGGAAATCAAAGCCGTTCTACAGCCCAGCGAGAATCTGATGCCCAGCAAACCGGGGATGTTCATGGAGAAGAACAACCACCTACCCACCTCCATGCTGTCTGAGAAGGGACTCGCGGGGCCCCTCCACCCTTACAGGGACCACATGTCCGTGTTGAAGGCGTACTTCGCCATGAACATGGAGCCCAACTCGGAGGAGCTGCTCAAGATTTCCATAGCAGTTGGCCTCCCTCAGGAATTCGTCAAGGAGTGGTTCGAGCAGCGAAAGATGTACGAGTACAGCACCACCAGAACCCCGCCACTGGAGCACAGGAACAACTCGGATATGGTCGTCGGAACAAACAACCACCACACTCCACCAAAAGACTCTTTGGCAGCTAGGTCGCCCATGTCTCTCATCAAGCCCACCGACCGCATCACGTCCCCCTCCATCACAGAGCTCCACAACAACGTCAACAACTGTGACAACGCGCTGAGACACCTGAAGAACCACCAGTTCGGCAGCGGCGCCAAGCCCCCAGGTGAAAAGCTGGACCACTCCCGCAGCAACAACCCCTCCCCGCTGAACCTGTCCTCCACATCTTCCAAAAACTCTCACAGCAGCTCCTACACTCCAAACAGCTTGACTTCAGAGGACCTGCAGGCCGAGCCGCTCGACCTGTCTCTGCCGAGACTCATGAAGGAACCTAAGCATGCACTGACTGTCAAAAGCAGACCGAAAGTCAACAGTATTACCATAGAGCATAACAGCATCCCGTCTCCCCGAGAGCACTTCGAAGAGCCTTTGAACTTGGCCTATCTCAAGAAGGACTTCTCTGGCTCGACCAACAACGGAAACCTTGAAAAAAGCACTAGCCCCATCTTTGGCATTAACCCATTCGCTGCCAAACCTTTGTACACGTCACTTCCACCTCAGAGCGCTTTCCCGCCTGCCACATTCATGCCCCCGATGCAGGCCAGCATACCGGGTCTCAGGCCCTATCCGGGCATGGATCAAATGGGCTTCCTACCACACATGGCCTACACGTACGCAGCAGGGGCAGCTACCTTTGCCGAGATGCAGCAGAGGAGAAAGTACCAGCGGAAACCGGGTTTCCAGGTAAATAAGCCACCTGTGGTTTTGTAAAAGCCCTAGGCTCACATAGATTCTCTAAAACGATCTGAACTCATTTCTGTGCTAATTAAAAGAGTCAGGAGAGAGAAACGCTCACCTGAGGTAGACCGAGCTGGCAAAGGGAACGGAGATAAACAGGTTGGACACCACCCGGAGGTGGAAACAAGATGTTTACAGGATCCAGAATGAGTTTCCTTTGTTGATTCTTTCATTTTACCCTCAAAAATCCTGCCCCGAAATATCAATCAGCGTCAGGGTCAAATAAATAACGAGCCCTAAAATTTAATATCACCGAAGCTCTAATTGTTCCCACTCCGCACTGTAAATTTTTCCCGCTCATCTGTGTGGAATACATTAGCGCCCCCGACCCCCGTCGTCCCGCGGAGCCGGCCCCCGCTCACATATTTTGTTATTAAATATGGGTGGAAGGCCTTTGTAAAAATGACAAAGGTGAGCCCCGGAGCTGTGCACTTCGCTGAAATTTCCCCGTCGCAACTTTGCTGCATTTTAAAGAGAGCCAGAGCCAAAATGAGCTTCTCCAGTACATGTGGATTAATAATGCACGGTCTCCATGTTCATTACCACTGAATGCTGAAGGCTGTTTAACAAAGAGGGAACCATTTTGATGAAAAAAAGTATTAATAATGTTTCCTATTCTAAGTTATTAAATTAGATTTTAAAAATACAGCTACAGGCGTTTAGTTCAAATTGATTGTGGAGTGATAGTGGTCCGTTCTTAAAACACAGTGAAGCACTGTCCTCACATTATCGCGCGTATATTCATTAAAACAGGCTTTGGTGGCTCAATATCACCCATTAAATGCACCTCCTGATTATAATCATGATATGAGCCGACAATTTCAAGAATGGCTCATCGTGCTTCCTCTCATGTTGTAATATTGTTCTCCATCAATTCATATTTAAGACTGGCCTTCATCATAAAAGAGAATTTTTAAAGGAACGTGCAGAATTAACGCAGGTTTGTGTGCAAAATTAGCCCACACTGCCTGTGTTTTATAATGAGGAGGCTGTCAGTTATAGATGGGAGATATTATTCCAGAGCTAAAAGTTTTATAGGAAATAAACGCTGCTGTGTGCTGGCAATCAAAAATGCATGAAGACATGTAGCATTGTGGTGAGTTTACAGCTTCATAAATTGTCAAAGAAGATGTTGTTGGTAACATTTAGCAGTACATTGTGGAATGAGATTATATCTCAAATACTGCTTTTTTTTTAAGACCTCAGAGTCTTTGTAGTGCTAATTCATGACAAATGTTATATTAAAGATACACAAGCAAAATTCATGTCCAATTAAATAAATTTAATTCAACTCCAAAAACAATCAGTTTATACACCAATTAAAGAAAGATCTGAGCAGTTTGGTTTTCTGAGTGTTCAAATTAGGAGTAATAATTGTTTAGCAGGTAGCATATTAGCACTTCTTGTTCAAGTTAGCAGCAAATGATTACCCTGAGGGCAGGAACTGAGATCTTAAGAAAAAGAGTTTCACTGTTTTCGATAAAATTTTATTTCTGAAATAACATGACTTCTCTGGCATTTCAGTGTCTCTTGCGCTAATTATCGACAAATGTTCTTAAACAAACCAGACAGACAGTTAAATTATTGTCTAGGTAAATAAAGTCCAATTAAGCTAAAAAATAATTATAATTTTCAAATTAGCTGTAACAGTTATTTAGCAGGTAGCGCATCAGCTAAATAGTTGCTAACTTGTTCAGTTTTAGAACAAATTTAAATTTAATTTTCGTCATTTCTATAACGCGTAGCTTGTCGCGCTGGTAAAAACGGTGCACAGTTAAAATAGCTCAAGTTCATGTAAAAGGGCGGAGTTTTGGACCCTGCAGCGTTGTAGGCTGACTTGTACCGCCCCCAGAAATGCAGCTTTTTGATTTAGATCACAACAGACGCTACTTTGTAGCATTGTATATCTTTCTACGTATTTACATTTGTCCTGCAATTGTTTGTTTACAGAATGAGACAAACAAAAACAAACACAAATACTGTTTGTAAGTAGTTGCAACACAGAAACAAACCAGTTTTTCTTGCTTTTTGTGAAATACATAAGCAAGAATTACGCCAACTGACTCCTTTCACACACTTCAAGCACACTAAAGAGTTCTCTCTCTACTTCTTATTTGTTTTTGTTTTTTTTTTTAATGGCAGCTGATATCCAGTAAGTCGTTTTAACACAGCCTACTTAAGGAGAGCCGGTTCAGTTTCAGGCGTTTCAGTTTTCTCGGGTGAACTAGCGAGATAATCTGTAACGAGTCGACTTTACCACATATCAAGAGTCAATTCATGGTCCTTAAACATTTTACATTAAATAATTGTGTTGTTATCAGACCTAAATATTGGCTGCAGCATGTGCTGGCAAGGTGGTAGCCTGTGCTGCTGAAAGCAAATAATTATCTTCATCCAGGTGTAAACAATTATTCTATTTTTTTAAAATCAAACTGCTTTTTTTTGTTGTTGTTGTTGTTGTTTTTGATACGCTAGGATTAATAGGAAGTGAAATTGCTCCTGTCATTAGCTTAAGTATTGACTGCTGACCAGCTTGGACCAATCAGAGCAGGGTGGGCGTTTCCAGTGGGTGTGGCTTAAAGAGACAGCAGTCCAAATGTCCAAGGAAAAACAGGAAGTTCACCAACCTGCTGTTTCAGACCACCAAAATAAAAACAGTATTCAAGAATTATAGATGGCCACCCTTCAATAATGTGTCTCATTGCTTATTTTGTATTTTTATTTTCTGTTTTGTTTCTTTTTTTTTCTTTTCCTCTCTTTTTGTTTGTGTTCTCTAAGGGGGACCTGCTCGACGGTACTCCAGATTACTTGTCAGGGCTGGACGACATGACAGACCCCGACTCCTGTCTGTCGCGGAAGAAGATTAAGAAGACCGAAAGTGGTATGTACGCGTGTGACTTGTGCGACAAAACATTCCAGAAGAGCAGTTCCCTTCTAAGACACAAATATGAACACACAGGTATATACTGTTCTAGACCATTATTTTAAACCCCATGCTTTTTTTTATGTTTCAAATGTTTTGTGTTGCCAAATCCTAGTAGTATGAATCTATATTTATGAAATATATATTTTGTTCCCCCTTTTCCCTCCTTCTTTCCTCCTCTGTTTCTTTGTTTTGATGTAAACCAACGCCTAACTTGCTTCTTTGTTAACAGGGTTGAAATGGAAAATAATTTAAAGTTTTGACTTTGTTCACATGTTATGTCTGTAAAGCAGGTACACAAGATCATGGAGTTATCGTTGCAAAGTGATTGTGCTTTTTATTTTCCCAGCTCAAATAACTGTTTTTACTAGCTTAAAAGACGCACGTCGGTTTACCTCGACGTGCACGGGCAGAAAAAGGCCTCTAATGCCTTTATCGGTGCCATTATTGGCGATAGATCACATCAGCAGAGTGGCGGTCAGAAGCTTCAGAGGCCCGATAACAAGTCTTTTATTATAGTTATTATACAGAGATCCTCTTTCACAAGGTTGCATCATTTATTTTATCCACTATCAGTAGCGGCGCGCTCGGTGCTTTATGCAGCCTTCATGTTATCTGCTCGGACATAAAAGAGAGGGAGGGCGCAGCGTCAGAACAGGACTCTTTAAAAGACGGCTGCGTTATCTTCGCGGCGAGCGCGGCCCTTTCATGTTGGCGTCGCCGCTCTTGTTTTTAACAGTAATACGTGGCTCAGAAGTGCTGCTGAAGCGGCCAGATGTTGGACAGTTGGAGAGTCGGAGGGGACTCGTGTGATCTGAGGGAGGCGGGCAGCCATGTTCCCAAACAGCGGCAGCTTTCTTCTTCTTCTTCTTTTTTTTTTAAGGAATGTAGGTAGTTTGAGGTCTCAGAGCAGAACCACATGACAAGTTCAGGAACAGCCAGACGCTTTATGGCCCACTGTCATAAAACCTTGGCATCCAGCGTTTGGTAGGCTCCGCCCAGAGGCTGAAGGTGGGGCTGCCTTGAGTCGTAGATGATCAGGGTAACCCCTCGGATCCTCCCTCCACCTCACCTCAGACTTGTTTACTCTTTGTTTGCTTTGCAGACGTTTATTTCCGTCGCATTCATCAGTTTGGCTTCGCAGGCCTGAAATAAGTAGCTGTGGTCGAGTTTCTGCAGGCTTTAACCGCAGGAGGGAGTTTCCATGAGATAGCCCCGCGAACGCGTGCACGCTTTTCCCGTTGCGCTCGCCGTTTCAGTCAAGAAGTCGTTGGGAGTCGGAGCCGAAGCTCTGATGTCATTTTTACTCCATGCCATCCAGTTCATCCGAGTTTTCTCCTTGACGTTTTGCTTTCCTCTGACTTGTGTGATTGTTTTGTGGCTGGACGGCGATGGAGGCAGGCGACTCACCGGCCCGCTCTCTTGTTTTGTGTCTCCGCAGGGAAGAGGCCGCACCAGTGCCAGATCTGCAAGAAGGCCTTCAAACACAAACACCATCTCATCGAGCACTCCAGACTCCACTCGGGGGAGAAGCCGTACCAGTGTGACAAGTGCGGGAAGAGGTTCTCCCACTCGGGCTCCTACTCGCAGCACATGAACCACCGCTACTCCTACTGCAAGCGGGAGGCGGAGGAGCGGGAGGCGGCGGAGAGGGAGGCGCGCGAGAAGGGCCACCTGGAGCCCACGGAGCTGCTCATGAGCAGGGCGTACTTGCAGGGGATGACTCCTCAGGGTTACCCGGAGCTGGCGGAGCGCGAGGCCATCATGAGGCACGACGGCGTGAACGGAGGGATCAGAGAGGGACGGAAGGAAGTGGACGGAACGTATGCAAAGATCGGACGGAGGGACGAGTTCGAGGAGGAGGAGGAGGAGAGCAAGAGCATGGACACGGACCCAGACACGTTGAGGGACGAGGAGGAGAACGGAGAGCACTCGATGGACGATAGCTCGCTGGACGGCAAAACGGAAACCAAATCGGATCACGAGGACGCGATGGAGGACGGCATGTAATCAGCGACGACACTTCCGAAGCTTCCCACCTTAACTTTTTACGTTTCTTTTGGTTCAGTATTCTCACCTGCTCGGTTTAAAACGCCGTGTTTTAAGCTGCACGTGCCTGAAGCTTCCGGGAAGCTTCCTCTGACGGTCTCCTCGGCAGGCGGGGGGAGGGGCAAGACACGGACTCGAAAATCAATCCGGAGGGAGGCATGGGTTTGTGAAATAAGCTGCAATATGCAAACCGAACAACAAATGAATAAATGAATACATTTCAAAAAATGTACAGTACTAAGGCCTAAAAATATGTGTGGTGCTAACCTCCTCAAATAAACCCCCAGTGTTCCATAGTATTTATAGCACAACTAGTGACTTGTACAAATTGCACTCCGCTTCTATAATCACGAACAAAAATAATAAAAAGTATTGCCTATGTATATATTTATACAGTGTTGGAAAAAGAGCAGTAGTACCTGCACTCCAGTCCTTCGGTATTCCCTTGGTTCTCACCTGACTACCTGCGGTGTCGTCTTTAGTTCCTCCATCTCCAGCCACACTGTTTTAGGCCTCGCCAATCAAATGAAGGAATTTTAAACTGTGTGAAGATTTTGTTTTCTTTTTTTTTTTTTTTTTTAAGAGGATGAAGTTCAAGAGAGGACTTCATTTTAAGGGAAAATACAGTTTATGGACAGACGGTGTTTGGGGAGTGGGAAAAAAATGAAGGATGAAGCCTTTGTAAGGTGTTTTTGATAAGAAAAAAGAAGCCTTATATGCAAACCTTTTAACCTGTGTGTTTTCTGCAAGTGCCACCCTCGTATTGTGTAAAAGGAAGGATACTTTTTTTTTTCACCAGCTTCAGTATTATAAAATGGTTCACAGTTGTTCTTTGAAGCACCCGTGTCAGTATTAAGACTTATAGGCAGCAGTTCCTTAGTTTACATTATGTTGTGCAATGTTTTCTCAGTTCTTATCTTTTAACTTTGTCAGTATTACACCAAACCATTTTTTTTTTTGAAAACAGCAAATTGCATTCATTTATTTGTAGGTTGAAAAAAAACATTATTTATGTGGCCCATTTTATATTTCCTAATTTTATTTATTTCATACTGTTGTGTACAGTACTATAGTTCTTCAATATATAGATATATTTTAGTAAAAAGGAACATGGTGTCGATCATAGGGGCAAATTTTACGTAAAGAGAGCATTTATTGTGTTTTGAGACATTGTGAAATGCGAAGTCTAATCTTATTTTATTTTATTTCCTTTATTTTCCAGTTACTGGAAAATTCCAAATTTGGGAACTTTTATACAATTGTGAAAACACTGTATTTTCGACTGAAAAAAAAAATTCCACTTTCTTCATCTTTGTTTCTTTTTTTAAGCTAAAAAAAATGAAGAGGGACTGTTAAATACTATGTATGATATCATGACTGAAGAAGAAATCTTTCCTGAAATGTCTTTGTAAAAGTATTATTGAATTCTTAATTTGTAATTTCTCTTGAAAATGACCCTGCTCGAATAAAAGTAGCCAAATTACAGAGTACCAAACCCTCAGCGCTTCGTGTTTATTCACGGACGGGAAGCTTCTCCCAGATTTCATTTCTTGAAATCTTCCTGCTCCCACATGCTGGTTTTTTTTTTTTTTTTTTTTGGGGAAGCTGCTGTGGACGAAGCGTGGACAAAATGTTTCCACATTTTCACACGGATCAAAGTGAAATGACTTCAGATCTGCAGCTAATTATGTCTCATTTAGATTAAACTGCTGTCTTCCTCTTTCTTTTCCTTCTTAACCTTTACTTCCTTTACACTTTTTTAACACAAAGACGATCCAGATCATTCAAAACCATCGTTTTATTTTTATTTTTTTAAACAAATATGCACAGCTATGTAATATTTTGTGTGTTTTAAAATCCTGCAACAGTGACAGGAGCTCGGACTAGGAACGAATCCAGCAGTGGAAATATGCTCCTTCCTCTGCTTTTAGATATTTTGCTAAAAACTACAGTGTTCAGCTGTTTTGGGAATTATTGGAGGGTTTTAATGGAGCCGCAGGACGTATATGTGACATATTTATGGGCGTTCGTATTTCATCCTTCATGGATAATAAGAAAAATGCCTGATTCATCATTTAAATATTGATTTCCACAAGAAATAAATAAAAGAAACATTTAAAGGATTTTTAATTTGGGGCTTTTTTATCGTCCCCCTGCAAAACATGAATTAATTTAATTATATATTGGAAGAAATCTTTGAAAATGTCAGATGTATTTGCTGGGATCTACCTCAGTCTGAAATGAAGATATTTGGGATTTATGTTTAAACAAAGTAAAGAATGAAGAGGCTTCCACATCTGATTCATAAAATACCCCACAGATTATCTGTTATATTTTTACAAACAACAACAAAATGTAAATATTTTAAATTTGAGTAAAAAACATACCCACATATATATGTATAAATCCAATACTGAGAGTAGATTTAGTGGCAGAAATGTCCAATTTGAGTATTTTCTGGATTTGACCAATTTGGACTTCAACAAAGAACAATTGTTGGCCTCCTTCAGATCCTTTTTTTTTTTTAAATCACATTTTCCCACCCATTTCTTCACATGTGCGGCCACGGAGAAGCGTTTTTATTAGATGTCCATATTTCAGTCTAAACTGATTTTGAAAAGCCCCATGTTATTCATCGTTGAAATAATTTCCACATTAAAAAAGAAACATGAAAAGGTTGGTAAATCTAAGGCATTCGATCAAAAAAGAAAGAAAAAAATCTTTTATTGTGAAGCTTTGAAAAGGTTTCAAAGTAAAAGCATCCTGCCCCTATAAACTTTCTAAGGCATGAATAGATGAATGTTAGAACTGAAAGAAGAGTTAATGAAGATTGTTGAAAAAAAGGAAGTGTGAACATTTGTTGGTCTTTACCTCAATCTGATTTAAAGGACTTTTGGATTTGATCTTGGACCAAACAAAACATTCGTAGGCCTCCATCTTGAGTTTGTAAGAGAGGGTCTGTGATTGAGCCAGAGCATTTCTTGGCAGTTTTTCTTTTTTCTAACTTAAAAGTTGGCTGAAATGGTCTGTAGCACTCCTCTCCTGAGTTTTCCCTCCCCATCATTACACATTTCCAAACAATGACCAGGTATTTTTATACATTTGTAATTCAGTCTTAAATAAGTCCTAATGAGAAAAATGTCTGATGTTATCGTTTAAATATTGATTTACATAAAGAATTATAAGTAAGGGAATATTTGAAAGGTTTTTACCCAAAAATAAAAGTATCTGAATGCTTTTATTTTGATGAGTTTCAGAAATTAAAAAAGATTTAGGGGAAGAAGCCTTTAAAACTGTATGATATGAGTGTTAGCAGGGTTTTATCTCGATCCGAACTGAAGATCTTTGGGATTAGACGGCTCTACCAATTATTTATTTTTCCTTTTGCCCCCCACCAGTTTCCTACATTTCTTATCCTCTGAAAGTTGCTTAAATTGCTCAGTAGGTGGTCAAAGTTTATAGAAGTTGATTTTCTTAAAAGATAAAAGATACAACGAGGATGAAAATGTTTAAAGGCTTTTAAAACCTGAGGTGATCATGGAATTTATACATTTATATATATATGTGCATATATATAAAAAAATATATAAAAAGAGATACTTTTATTTTGAGGCCTCATGAAAGCTTTATGAGGCGGTCCATGAAAGATCCAGATTTTTATTTCTCACAGGTTTCGGACATTTTCCTCCTAAAGGCTGGATAAATTGGTCAGTGGTGCTCATCTCGAAGCCCTTCCTCCCCACGGACGAGCGTCTCATTTACCGAATCTTCTCGTGGAAACTTTCCTCGGCCCTGACAGGTGGAGTCCAGCCGAGCGGCCGTTTCTGCCGGAGGAGGCGCCCGACTCCATCAGCCACTCGTGCCGCGCTGCATAGATTAAAAGCAACATCAAAAGGCCTGAGATGAAAGCAGCAAAGGTTGAGCCATGCCAAACATCAGAACGCGCTTTGCATATTCCGATTTTCCTATCGATCGGCACGCCTCCGGATCATTGGTGGACCAACTCTTAGATAAAAAGGGGGGATCTTAAATGATTAGCTGATGAATTTGATAATGTGCTGTGAACCGCCCGGACAATTACTCATGCGAAAAAAAGAAAAACCCAAGGCTCGTGTCAAGACGAGCGTGGAGAGGAATCCTCTGGAGTTTAATGCTATCATTACTGGAGAAATTTTAACCTTCCTCCACTTCTACATTTTACATCTGTTAGACTTGGACTCTCTGATTTCACAAGCCACTAATGGGGAGGTCAAAGGTGGAGATGGATGTGATGAAACATTCCTGCAACCTCCGAGTCGAGCACGCAGACGGAGGACGGCTGAATTCAGAAACGAGGAGAGGAAAGAGCGAGGAAATTCATATTTATTAGCTCCCACACTGCAGAGAGAAAACCAGAAAAAAAGGTGTGGAGGAAAGAGACTTTTTTATGCAAACCTGATCGGATTCCTCCACCCTTCAGTTTTCTGCTGCCGGCCTGAATTACAGTTGTCACTCTCAAATATTGGCTGATGTTGATCCACTCTAGTCTTACATTTACTGATCAATACTGTCTCTGACTATTAGTCGAGAGGGGAGAGCGGGCTTCTAATTGCAATCAAGCTGCATGCTGTTCCCCTCCATCGATTTCTGTGTTTTGTGTTTGTGCTGTATGTTGACTGAAATTGCTCCTTGTAAAAATTCAAAAACTGCAGATGTTGACTTTTCAAACCCGTGTACACACGTTTCAGCCCAACCGTGTGAATAATCTGCGAGCGTTGATTTCAGACACGTCTGCTGCCGTGAAGCACATCATCAGCGCATCTTTAACGCTGATGAGGCCTCTAACGGCACCGTCAGCTCCAAAGTACAGACCTGCTTGGCCTCTCTTCTCAGGCATCCGTGATTTTGATCTGCTCTGATGTAAAACGGAGTTGGGAGTGTTGCCCGGCTTGTAGAACATTTAAAAGGCAGGAAAAACAACAACACGAGCGTGTAGTAGTAATTCATACGAGTGTCATGCAGCCATATGCCCGGGCCAGATTGGTGGTGTATTTTGGACAGCTGAGCTCTGATGATTCACTGCTGGGCCTCGTATAGACCAAAGCTAAGTGTACATTTTGCCTCAGGCTACTCTGCAGCCTCCTCAGACACACTTAGTAGTAAAATCGACTCCTTTTGAAAACACTCAGCCATCTTGTTTTTTTTTTTTTTTTTTTTAAACTGGTCTTCTTTAATTTTAATCTTTTACCTGGCTCTCATCCTCCTGAAGTTAAAAAATATTCTGAAAGTGGCTCTTTTCTGCTTCATTAGTCATGCAGCAGTTTAAAAAATACAAAAACAAAAGGAATAAAGGCGAAAGTGGTTAGAGTATGGAAAAAGGGAGGCAGAACGTGGAACATCCCCAAGAAAATGAAAACGTGGGGGGAAAGAAAGATCATGCTTTCATGCACAAAATAGGAGTGATAGGGCATGACAGAACACGGCAGAGGCCAGTAGATGGAAACAGGTTTGAGGTCTGGTTTTGACTGAAGAGTTTTTTTTCCACCGTGAATTCACCCTCTTGTCCTCCGGGGAACAGATAAAGCTTTAAAACATGAGTTTTGGATGTAATAAAGGGAAGAACACATCCATATCCAACGTTTTATTAGATTAACAAAAGAAGTGACAGTTGGAACCAGTGTGTGGTGGAGAGAGGGCGTCACTTCCTGTTTTATTTTGAAATTTGTAGTCGGTCCTCCATTTTCAGTCTTTGTTTCCTTTCTTTTGCTGTCTTCCAGCCATACACACCTGCAGTCAATTATTTATAATTTACTCAGTATATTTACTCCCTGTGGTTTATTTGACTTGTGCCAGATTGTCTTAGTGTTCCAGTTTTACCGCACTTTTCCTGCTGATCCTCATCCATTCTGGGTTTTTTGTCCAGGTTGGATTTTTGATTTTTACTTTGAGTTTTGAAATCATCACCTCCTGCACCTGGGAAGTCAGCAGCTGCAGCTTTTTATGCGTTTTTACACCTTCCCCTCACAAGCTCATGTCAAAACCAGCTATATGTGGGATCGAGGTTTGCCAGGATGAACTCCCACTGCATCCACCGGTGCCAAAGAAAGGGTTTGAATGAGGGGGAAAGTAGAAGAGACCCTCACACTTTTGACCTCATTAAATTATTTACATATCCCCATATGCCACCTGGACCAGTCGTGGGGGCACATGAAGGACGGGCCCGGGCAGAGGGGAGCGCTCCTCGGACCTGGCACTCAGCGAGAGAAAGTTCAATGACATGCAGGGAGGAAGAGCGCGAGTGACCAGCAGGGATTAGCCAATCAGAGCGTCAGAAGAGCCGCCAGCTGTTCATTCTGGCTGGAGCAATAAAGAGCCTCGGAGCAGGTGGTGCAGCCCGGTGCCAGCGGTGCTACAGAGGAGGGTGAGAAGAAGAAGACGATAAAAGAAATCCATCCTTGCCTCATGTGGGTTTTTACTGCAGCTTTATTCTGATATTACACTGAATATGTATGTTAAAAGTTAATACTCCCTCTTTTAATCAGGTGTTGGTGAAAATGTAAATACCTCATTGTATTTATTTTCTGACAAATGAAGCCAAAAATTTAAAGAAAATAAAATGTGCATTAAGTATCCCTTTACTGTGTGTATACGATTTTAAGAGGGTAAGTTTGAACCAGATGTTGAAGTGAGCAGATCTACGGACCTCCATACAAGCAGATGTTCTGGCGTTGAGGACATTTGTGTTATTTCACTAGAAGACAAACTTAGCCCCAATCAGACTGCTGAGAGCTCAGGAGCTTGATATCTGTACAATCAGGGAGAGATGGAGAGAAATGTCCACGGACAATGAGACCAATGTGGACTTGTGTAGTTTTAACCCTTTTTGGCTCCTTGGAGGATTAAAGTTATTGGGGGTTCTGGGGGTCACATTGCTGCTTGTCCTTTAACCACTGGAGGGAGTTTGCTAATTGCAAATGCAAGTAAAACAGGTTCACAGACTAGGAAATTGCTCTGATGTAAAAGTGCAGATATAATCACTAAAAATGGACCAAAAATAAAATGAGAATTAAGCAAATCAAAAAATACTAGGAATAAGTTTAGAAGATACAATATATACATGTGCTCTTCAGGGGTGTAAGAGCATGCTGACAGTATTTATGTACAAAAACAAAAAACAGTGCAACGAAACACAGGTATTCATCCGCGGCGCCATCTTGTGACGTCAGACACCAATCATATAAGACAAATCAAGTTTTTAGTTCTGATTTTAAAATTACCATTTAACTGACAAGAAAAGCGGAAGAAATACAATTCCATCACCTAAAAGTGAAAATATACACTAAAGACACTTTTAATAGCGTTCCTGTCAACGATGACGTGTTTCCTGTCGCGTTGTCGTCACCCACGCGTCAAAGTTTTCCTTAATTATCTGCAGGTGTGTTTCTCGAGATGTTTGAGCACCGACAAACTTCTGCGTTGCTGAAAACAGCAATCATTCCGACTCTTGTAAGTATAAAAAACATAAAATGAAATGTTTGTTGTGCTTCAGAGATGAGTTTATACGTCTAGACAAAAGGTTGAATTGTTTAAATGTCGACATTGAGGCCGCTGCCTCTTCTTCTGGTTTGAGATTGAAAATAAAGAAAGAAATGTCTAGAAGGAGTTTTATGTGAGAAATGTTAATTAGTAAATGTAGTTTTTATTTATTCATATATATTTTTAATTTTTTTTATAAACGTACTGATTATGGAGCACTTGCCAGGCTTGTTTAAGATGTTGGTGGAAAAAAAAAACCTGTGTTGCTGCTTAAATCTTAATATAAAGCAACAGAAAATTAAAAATGAGGCAAAAAGTAAAACCTCTTGTGTTTTGTCAACTCTGGTCTGAATGTTTGGGAGTTAATCCTCCACCACATCTCCTGGATGTTTGTTTTTTTTTAAAATTTATTTTAGAAGCTTGATGTTTCTAAAGTGGTCCTATTGGTTTTATCTGACTACTTGAACCAAAACTTTGCAAGTGTTTCACATGAAGGATTAATTAAAATAGAGCAGACTTGTACAAGTCAATTTTCCCACAATGCCCTTCTCAGTGCTCCTTTTTTTTTTTTTTTTCAACGAACATTTCCAATTGACCACAAAAGTTGTGACACATTTGTGGTAGCTTGATGTTGTTTGTGGGCATGGACTGTACTAATAAGTCCCTCCCCCTCCCTGTGACATCACTGACAGGTGTCTTAATTGGTCTGTTTGAAGCACATTGACTCCGCCCAACTCCAGTCACTCCAAAGATGGGTTCATGGGAGGATCGAGGATGTTTAGCATTAACTACGTTAACTCAGTTATGGTAAGTTAGCTGCTCTATCTTAGCTCAGCTCATGCTAACCTCTGATGCTAACTAAGGCAGTTTTCACATGTGCACCAGATTAAATCGTATGTTCTGGTTAATTCTGTTTATGTTTACAAGTGCTCTCATTTCAGTCCGATCACCGAACCACAAGCCACGCGACAACAGTCAAGTGCTGTCACTGGTCAATATCAGCGTTGGTGGAGCCTCATGTTTCCATGGCAACTCGGCTGAAGCAAAGAGATGACGAGGTTAGCAACACAACTGTGCATTTTGACCAGACTTGGCTTTTTTTTTTTTTCCCGATGTTATTTGCTTGTACTATCCTCTGCAAACTATAATGTTCGTATTTGAGACGCGACTCCAGCTGGAAGTTTCCCTCAAGACCCACAGTGCACTCTCCATCTGTCTACGGAAGCCTTTTTGGCCCAAACATGTGGAGTTGCATCTTGTGGTTGAGTTGAATTGAGGTCGCTTAGAGAAATACCATTGCTCAAAATGTCAAAATAGTATTTGAAATGAGTACTGCCAGTCCGGAGCTGAAATGACCAACGGTTGGGTAACTGATCTGGAGAATCTTGGGTTACTTTGGTAGTAGTCTATACACACCTCTTATCACCCTCCACCACTGTTCTCAGTTAGATCCACTTTGGTCTTGTGGTCCAGAAGTGTTGAGGGTTGTGTAATTTCATCTTTGCTCACCTAAGCCATGTTGTCATGTTCTGATTAGACAGAAGAGGCTTCCTCCTGGCAACCCTTCCTAACAACATCCAACATGGTCGGTGAGCCCAGCAGGCTCTGAGGTGTAGCTCTTGTTTTGTTTTCTCTGAGCATTTCACAGTGTGACCTTGAAAGTAAATGCATGTGCACAGCCACTCCTGGGAACGTTGATGACTGTCTCGAAGGCCTGAAGAAACATTAACTCAACACTGTTATGAAACCTCTTTCATCTAAACTGATGTGCAGCAGCAGTACCTTCTCTTAGACCACTGCTTGTGTCTTCTCCTCTTGGCGTTATGTTAACACACACCTGAATACTGCTGATCAGCTGACTGCCCTACTACCTTTTTTATAGTTGGATTCAGCTTCTGATGATTGGCAGCACCTAACTGCAACTTTCCTCTCTTAAATCAAGCAGTAAGGGTGTACTTGGTGTTGGCCACTTTTTTTTTTTTTTAATTAGTTTTTGTTTATGGCATGGTAGAAAGAGTGTACTTAGTTTTTTCTTTGCTTCCCTCGTCAGTCTCCACTTAATAACTGTGCATGAGCAGAAAACATGAATGTGCACATGGTGAAGCTGTGATTTATTTATTTTTAAGTCCAGAAGTTTGTAAGAGATTTTTTTTTTTTTAAGATCAACTCATCATTTCAGACTTTCGTCGAGCTCGAATCCTTCAAAGAAACTCTCGGCCGGGACGAGCTGCAGGAGTGTGACGTGACCACGCTGATTTCCTGCAACATTCAAAGGAAATGATCCCAGTCGGTCTGTCCGTGGCTCACCCAGCCCCCCCCTCTCCTCCTCTAAGGGATGAGTGATTATGTGTTTTGCCAATGCGTTTGTGGAAATCTTTTGATATGCACAAACACAGATTCTAATGCGGCTGCAACAGCAGCGTTTTGAGTTGACGGCTGATTAGGATGCCGGCTCATGGCTGAGTCTGCCGGGCCCCAGCTGGGCATAGGAACATCGTTCATTACACATTTTTCTGAAGAGAAGGAGTAAAGGGGGGTGAGGGGCGACTAATTCACGCTGCAGCACAGCATGCCGGTGTAGGTGTAATCATATCATCCTAAATCACCGGTCAGTAACGCGCTGGCAAAGCCCCGACTCGTGCCAGAGGGCCGGCTGGAGCCTGATTAAAGCCCGGCCAAAGACGGAGTGACACGTCCTTAACCTCATCAGAGGAGACGTTAAGCAAACCATCACTTACCCGTCAAGGTGCGAGGCTCGCCCTGCAGAGACCCTCGCCCTCTTCCTCTCCTTTCTTGTAAATGAGAGCTTGTTCTTGGGGTGCTGCATGCATTTTTTATGAAGGCATCATGGCCAGTGGTGGATTGCTGCCTGGGCGTTCCCATCACTAATACCCCACTGTCCTCTTGATTTAATTAGATGTTGGCCCCCACCATTTTGGACAAGGAAATATCTGCCCTAATTAAGCGGTATACTTCACCAGAGGAAGAACAGACAGTGCAATTCAACGCCGGGTTAATGTGGTCATAAAAAATCTATGATTTCTCACCCTTTGCCCTCCTTTTTTAGGGCATTTTTCCAAAGAATCCAGATCATCAAATGTTTTTTTAATTCTCAAACAATTCCACATTTTGGGATGCAGTTATTCGTGCTGGAAAGCCTCCCAGCCATTAATGGACTTTTTTACCAGTCTCTCCCTGGAAATAGATAATTACTCCATTGAGAAGGCGAACCTTTGCAATCCAACCTTCACGTTGAAAAGGAATGAACGTAGCGTTACATGTATGTGGTTTCTTAAAGGAAGCATTCCCTCTGTAGCCTGCAGGGATTAGGCCTAATGACAGAAGTTAATTATATTAAGAGTAATTTTCAAAAACAGTTCATGAACTGCAAATTATACTTAAAATTGCTCCTTAATGCTCTTAACTGTAATTAAATTGCCTAATATCTTAAGAAAATGAACATGTGGGGACAGGAGTAATGGGTTCAGGGAACTTTTAAGGGTTCTGTGGTTAATGGCGCTTGGATAAAAGCAGTAATGTGATATTAAGATTTTGTTTTTGTGGGTGGTTAAGGAAGATGTGGAATAAAAGCAGAAGTATGTAACATTACTCCCAGGATTTGACATTTCGTTTGTAATAAATTGGAGGGAAAATGAACCCAGTCTTCCTCGTCGTGTGTCTCTTGTGGTGTACTACACAACATGTACACACTGAAGCCATCAAACAGGAAGTGTAAGGCTTGGATCGTACACATCATGGATGCCTGCATTCGTTTGGTGCTTCAGTCGTGGACGTCCATTTAAAAAAAAGTGACGTAAACACGAGATGCAGTATTCTCTTGGAGGTACTAGTGAAGGAAAGTCCATCAGGTGAGCACAGGTGACCCGTATCATCGGTATTTCTTGTCGTCAATTCTTCAGGTTGGCAAAACGAGAGAGAGAAACTCACGTTGCAGTGGGAATGATTTAATGCCTGATATCCCATCTCCACTGGCACCAGTCCCAGAACAGAAACAAATATTCTCTTCCTCACGACCAAGTCGACCCATTCCTTGCTCTCTCATTGGCTCGATATGCCCAGATATAGGTTAGAAGTTGGTGAGCGTCTTTGAGTTGTAATAATCGAGTGTGACCTCTGACCCCTCACTGACTTGGTCCATCTGGGCGTGACTAAAAATGATTTTTTTTTTTTTTAATGATTGTATGAAGGTAGACTGATATATCACCTCTAGTGTGACAATCGAGACCGAACCGAGCCACTGGTATACTTGGACTTAACATTAATTTTTTTAATTTATTTTTTTAAGTAAATCTCACTAATAGAAAATTTAGGTCGTCATTTCTTTGCCTCTGCTGAAGTATGAAAAGAAACCTGCTTCTTTCTGCTTCTGGGTGATTGTAGCAGGAGTAAACTCGGTAAAGAGAGAAGAGCTCCTTCCTGTCGAGCACTTGGATCCTCTGTGACAACGCTCGCCCGGAGTGACGCGCTACAAATGCATTCATGAATGCATGACGGGATGAGTCGTCCACGCCACGCTGCAGTGATCCCCGCCGTCTGTGTCGCAGAGACACTTTCCCAAACGCCTCCTGTCTTGAATTAGTTTCTTCTCTTCAAGTCGGTGAAAAAGTGAAAAGCGCTTGAGCTGTTGCAGGTTTTAATCCCCCAAACGCTTGACGACGTGCATTTTTTATTTTGTATTTTTTTTTAAGAATCTCTGAGCTCCGCGGGAGAATTATGTCCATTTGTCTGCATCGTAATTGGGTGTATTTCTTCCCCGAGTTTTTATTTAATGATTGGCTTTTACAGGGAGGGCCAGTACTTTTTGAAGTGTAATGATTCTCCACTCAGGCAACTTTAAAGGTGGAGGAGAAGAAGGATGGGGCGGGGGGTAGAGGGCGAGAAACCACCGTCATTTTGCAGCTTTGAACAACCCTTAATCTGTACAAAATTTAGGTTTGCCTTGCTTTTTCCAGATCAAAGACTGGCAGAATAGTATTATTCCATCACAACTGGTATGTTAAACCAGCAAATGCTATTGTTGAAGTACTTACAGGAGGGTTTTCACCTCAGAAAGGGAGGGTTGGAGGCTTTCCAAGTCATGCCATTTGTGCAACTCTGCATATTAAATCTAGTTGGAATTTCAACGTTGCTGCGACTGTCTGTTCTGTGTGGCTGCATGTGTGTGTGTGTGTGTTTTTTTTCCTTCACAGGCTTCCACGTAAAACTATGCATGGACAAAAACACTCACTCGCTGTATCTTCCATCTCTGCCGTGAAGCCAGACCCCCCTCGGCTTTTCTCACTTGTAATCATGTCCAAATTTGCACAGGAAGGCAGGGGGAAGGGGAGAGCCATGTGAACTTGTGTGGGTGTTGTCTGTTTTTTTTTTGTTTTTTTTTCTTCTTCTTCTTCTTACAAAACTTGCTCTTGATTACCGCCCGTCTCAGATACCCAAGATCCAAATAGCTTTCTGAAGCCTCACAAATGCTTCCTCTCTGTCCTCTTTCAACTAAAAGTGAATATTGGCTCGAGGAAGGAGAAAGACTACAACTGCCAAGTAACAAGTACATAAAATATGCAGAGTTGTCTGCGCTCGTAGGTAATTGGTGAAGAAGTTGAACAGCCCACAGGAAGTGGGGGTCACACAAAAGCCCCAGAAACAGTTGAAGGAATCCTGCAGCAGCTGGTTTTTACTGATGTACAGTTTTATAGATGAACTCCCGATCTGTGGTGGAAAAACATCCAAAAAGGATATTTAAAAAAAAAAAAGACCACAGTGGAAGCACAAAAACAGAAGCCAAAAGAAAACAAACTAAAAAAATATCTCAGAAATCAAACGTCATTGATACATTAAAAAAATAATTTTAAAAAGATTTGCAACAGTAGCATCTCGTGGTTGATTTTGTACAAAAACCATTTTAGATATTCTCCTCAAAGTCTAGGGGGGAACAAAGCAATAACTACTGATTTTTATGAAATGTAAATCTGATTTTAAGTTGTGTTTATAATTAAGCGTCTTGGAAGAGAGACTGGAATTAACTGTTTTTTGCGGTAAAAGTAGTATTGTGGTAGATAAGTTAGCCACTCGCTGATTTCAAAGGCTAAATTAAACAAAATATTACAACTAAACAAAAATCAGATAACTTTTTAAAAAATTCACTGTACCATTAAACAAAAATGTCCAGGAAATACAGCAACAACATTCAGGTTAAATCTCTAAGTTACTCGTGAACTGTCCTCCCCACATCCCAAACTTTAGTTTTTTGTTTATTTTAGATGATTATTGTTCATTTTTAGTGGTGGTTTTGTATTCAGGAGTTGGCAAAATGGTCAGAAACTGTAACTCTAACTTGAGCATTTTGTGCACGTTGGGTTTTAACTGAAAAAAGCGTTTGGTGTGACACTCCAAGTACGTTCAAGCGTAGCTACGTTGACCACATGCTAAGTTAACCAAATGCTAACCATCAGCAGTTGCCCAAAAACGTAATAAACCCGACAAATGAAATTTACAGGAATATATCAAATGTTAAACAGTATATTCAAATATGAAGTTTAAAAAAAAAAAAGACAAATTCACAGGACGCAAGATAAAACATCACAATGATCTGAGCTTAGCTGAGGGTTAGCATTATGTTAGCGGCAATAAAGAAGAGTTGTTTAGTTTAAATCATAAAAAGGGGTTTGGTCAAAAGATGTCATATGTTCATATATCATGAAGCAGGCATCTCACTTTTTTATTCTTCCTGCCAATCTGCCTCATTACCTGCATTTAAAAAAAAAAAAAAAAAAAAGCAAAAATCTCTCCAGAACAACTCAGTCCTTGTTAGGATCGCCATGTTCTTGGACTCCTCCTGCACATCTCCATTCAGACCTCATGTGCTTCTGGGCAGCTTGGAGAAGTCTGCAGCACTCGCTGGTATAAGTGTGTGTGTGTGTTGGAGCCCACCTTGGCAGTAGCTCGAGCTATCAGCAGGGCCCAGCCGGCGCGCTAGCAGCGAGAGCGCAGTGTTTGTAACAAAGCCGGTCTGACTGCAACGCTTCGCGTTTGTCCTCTGGGCGAAGGGAGGTGCAACCTTCCAGGACGGAGGCTCTAAACTGGATCGGCGGAGGATGACGAGCTGTTTGCAGCTTCCACGCCATGTGTGTTGAAATGTGTGTGTGTGTCACTTCAGACAAAAGATGGAGAAGCAGGACTACGAACCTCAGACATGAATATTTACCGACTCTCCTCTCTCACAAGCGCTAACCATCGGTAAAACGCGTTCGTGGCCCAGAACACATGGACTTCCTGTTCAGGAAAGTTTGTCAGGAAAGTTTTCTTCGTTACATCGGCCTGTTTCTCACTAACGCCCCGCCACCCTCATTTGCGTGATCTCGCCAAGCATCAATCTGCTGTCGGTGATGATGTCAGGGCTAGTAGCTGCTGCCTCTGATCGCGTATGAAGGCTTTAATTAGCTGCCAGGCTCAGATTGCGGGGTGTCAGGGTCTATTGGCTGAAGCAGGGAGGATGATGACGATGACGGTGGTGGTGGTGGGGATGTAGTAGGGCTTGGGATGGACTGGATGAAGTGGGTCAGGTCCGAAGTGAGTGGACATGCGAGTGACACCGGCGTGTGATGTGACCCGTTATCTGTGGGATGGTTGGACTCGGGGCTGCTCTTGTCCTGATGCAGGACGCTGGTAGCCACGGGGCGAACGGATGAAGGGAAGTCGGAGTGACGCTGGCTGAGTTTACTGCTCTGCTCTCCACTGCAGCTCCGCTTCACATTCTTCAGATTGTTGTGGGTTCCTCTCAAATATGTGACTTTTTGTTCGGATAATCGTTCTTTCTTCTCTTCTAGTTTTATATTCCTTCCCTCTGAAAGGAAACGTGCCTTTTTCTCCGACACAATTTGACAACTCATTTTACACTTATTCCACATTTGTTGTTGACACTTTGTTTTTCAGAAATTTAAGCTCTCAGAGATGCCTTTTTTAAAAATTGTAAGAGGGCTTATTTAAAGTAAAACCCAACTGGTTTGAGTCCCAGAACCAAACATGTCGGATTTATTGGACGTCAGCTGATGGGGTTGAAACCTATACTCCATTTTAAAAGTAATTTACTGTATTACGTTCTGTTGCATCATATGAAATTAATAATTTTCTCCTGAAACCCAATTCATACTAATACAACCTGAGAAATTATGTAGCTTGTAACTTGTGTGTGTGTGTGTGTGTGTATGTGTATGTATGTATGTATGTATGTATGTATGTATGTATGTATGTATGTATGTATGTATGTATGTATGTATGT
>JAOWBL010000012.1:604489-694482 GCA_028564865.1 Zenarchopterus dispar | reverse complement strand
GTGTGTGTGTATGTATATATATATATATATATATATATATATATATATATATATATATATATATATATATATATATGGTTTTTTCTTGTTACAAGGGAGTACATCTATCTTGCTAGTCTGAATCAAAATTGAAAGTAAAAATAAAAACAGTTCCTCGATTGACCACTGGGGGCTGTCTCCAAAAGTGAGTCGATCCCCATCGTTACAGTTCACATCCATGACAACCATAGGGAGGTGGAAAAAGTGTGTAAATCCACAAAAGGAGGGTTTCTGGGGTAAACCCACCACACAGGAACCTCTAACGGCATCGACCCCTTAACTCTTGACATGTACTTGTGTATCTCCTGATTTTGCTCCAGCCTTCAGAGTTTCCTCATATGTTGATCCACCTTATCAAAACCAGCGAGATCAACATGAAATGTGGGTCTGAACCAGTTTCAGGATCGGTTTCCTCTGCTGGAATTACCACAAAACTGCAGAGCTGCAAGTCCTCCACTGTGATCTTAGTAGCTGGTGTCTTCTGGTCTCTGCCTAAGCAGGGCATGTGTGGCCACGGGGCAGCGGCATATCAGAGGTGATCAGCGTGATTCAGGCTGAGACGACGCACACACTCGCTAACCATTAACACACACTCATGGATCTACTTTGTTACAGAGTTGGACTCATATCCTGTTCAAATTCTGCGACCTCTGGAGACAATAAGAGCATCTCTGGCTTATGTCTGATGTGAAAACATGCTGGGATTTAATTCACCACCGATATTAAACAGACTGGTGTTGGATCTCAACAATATGTCCAATTAAAGAGCGATGTTCTGTGGGCCCGGACGCAGACTATACAAAGGTTTGGACTATAGGAAGGTTTGGATATCTACTTCCAGTTTGATCAGTTAATTTTTATTCTGTGCATGCTGCTTTTCTGCACAATGAAGAATAATTAGCAAATTTAAACAGTTTGTGACCCTTTAATAACCTTTGTCTTTGGGACTGCTCCTGTGGTGCCGAGAGAACCTTAAACAGTCTTCACAGGGGTTCTGGCAGATTTATACCAACAGAACCCCACAGCTCAATAGCTCCAAGTCCCCCAGTCGAGGAACTGGACCAAATTTGGCAGGCATTTTGACTTTTTAACTTGCACATTTTTAGACTTTATAAAACTCAGTCTTTGAGCTGTTACTTTAAAATAGTTTTACATATCGGTAAGACCCGCCCCTAAGATGCAGATGAGTCAATAGCTGTTGAGTATTAGTTCCACAGGGACAATAACTTGGACATCTGTAGTTTTCAGCACCATAGAAAAACCCTGCATGACCCTTTTTTTTAAGGAATTATCCATTATTGTTTTTAAATTTTTATAATGTCTCATAAACAGCAGTTTTGACATGTTTTTTTCAAGATAGCTCACAGTTGTGGAGATATAAGAAGAAAAAGGTGGATTTTCTTCTAATTGTGCCATCCCGAGGCCCACCAGGACGATTGTCTGTAGATCTTTTATCTGCAGACCAGCTTCGCTGTCTGGATGCCCAGTAGAACTGCAAATGTCCTTAAAGATCTTCAAAATGGGTTTCATGTCCTCTCTTTTCATCCCTCAGTGAGGTTCTTCAAAGCGAAGGCAGCTGAAGGAATTGAGTCGTCGGAAACGTCGTCAAACACAAAGAAAAAGCGGCACAACTGTGGCGGATCGCTTCCAGGAGCAACCACGAAGCTCCGACGGTAATGACTTAAAAAGATTTTTACTAATTTGCAAATGTTTCTTTGCTGCTGCGTCTCTGAAGGCCGAAACTAAAAGAGTTTGGGATTCCAGTCAGAGTTGAGTGATGATAAACTGCTTCACCCAATTCTTCTATCATCTGTCTCCCAGCGCCTTTAATATGCAAATTGTAGGTATGCAAAGCTCTGATGCTTTTATTTAAAAGACATGTCCTCGGGCGATAGCAGTGGGCTTCCAGGGAGAGCTCTGTTTCACTGTGAAATAAATAGTTGTTAAAAAGATCACACAAGTTTGTATCTTGGAAGATGAAAAGCTAATTGACATGAATAATTTATTTGTATTGCAGTATCTTAAATATCTCAAATAGCGCTTGATAAATAAAAGTTGAGTTCAAACATATCTGGCGTTGACGGGGCCTTCCGAATATTCAGAGGGAATTAGATCCTTCAGATTAGCCGTCATCCTTTAAACTCATAATGGCATTTGTCCTAAGGTCACTCCGCTGCAATTATCAAATATTACCAGAATACTCAGAGGTATTAAGAATAATGATCTGAATATGAATTATTATGTTGCTGCTGAGGTTGGGGATGGTGGAGCGGGGCAGCGAGCTGAGAGGAGGTTTGAACTTGAGATGTCAAAGGTATGCAGGCTGTTTTAGTTGGGCTACAAAAGTCCAATAATGTCATTTTCTTACTCTTTGAATGTTTGTATTGTTTAAATTTTCAGGTTGTCTTAACTTTCAACTAAAACATTAAAACCACCAATCAGGAATCTGGTGCTGACTTTTGTCCAGCAGTTATAAAATGTCATATTTTTGCCTCAGGACTGGAAATGATTCAGGAACTACACCCCCGACAATTTACAAACCCGTATGGGTCATCGATGCCTTTCGTTTTATTAAACATTTAACACCAAATTAAAGTAAACTTGGAAGCGTCTGATAACACTCTAGCTGGACTGGTTGTGTTAAACAGATTTAATCAGAATAAACTGGTTAGCATTAGCCAAGCTAAAACAGCTAACACCCCCTAACTGAGATGAGGTGGGCGTGTTCCACCTGGTTTCCACGTTTTCTTCTTTTGCTTATTTTACTTATTTTTGGATGAACATGGCGCCACGCTGAAAGTCACAAAAAAAAAGCTTTAGAGCTGCTACTTAGAAAACCAGGAGGTTTTAAGGACAAACTTCCCGACCCTGTTTGTGTCCAGGTCAGAGCCCAGGTTACCCATGACGACCTTAATATCACTTACCCTACCTTTAAAAATTAACACCAGGAATTACTTTCAATATGAGGTAAATAGATCTTTGGAAACAAAGTATAAAACACGCAAAGTAATAAATGTAATTTTATACAAACACTATAATTTCATTTCATTTAATGATAAATATTTGAGTTAGTTTAATGACTAAGTCTTGGAGTTAGGTTAAAAGTAGTTTAAAGCTTATTTTGTTTTCCCAAAGGCTGCACATCTTAATTGTAACAGTTTTATTTATATTCACGTGTATTTTTTTTTTTTTGTGAGACTTTAAAAATATACGCTATAATGAGGAAGCTTAATTTCCATCTGTGCTGTTAAAGTGGAGGATCTGCAGCACCGTCTGATGCTGTTTTCATTTCCCATCTTTGACTGATTGCTCCTTTTCCTTGAATTAAAAAAAAAAAAACAAACCCTACGGTCTGCTGTGGTCAGCATGTGGTTGTCTGGAAATGAATATGTTGATGATTTACTGGTGTCAAAAGACCATCAGACACTTCTAATCATGTTGCCTGAGGAGCACCTTAGCGAGACTCCCAGTTTTGTGGGTTTTGGCTTCAGGAAGTGTCGTTTGATCTCGAACGGTGATCGCAGCAGCTCTGCTCGGATAATCACATGGAAGATAATGCATGCCTGCTGCCCCTGAGTTCACTCTCGCATCCAATCGCATCCCTCTCTGTGACCGACTGACATTTTTCCCAAAATGACGAAGCTCGCCCACCAGGTCCTCCACCCAGGCTGAGAGGGAGCGCTCAAAGTGTTTTAAAATTGCAGTTTGACCCCGGCACAGAGGAGGTCCGTACGCTCCGAGTTCAATCCTACTGCATATCTCTGCTGGCATACTTAGAATTCACAAGTACTCGGCTGTAACGTGAAGGCCCCTCTGATTAGAGAAAACCCACAATGCCCTCTGTTGTTGTTGTGAACTTTTGACTGCGTGGGCCGGGCCTCGACAACGGAGGACTGCGCTGAGGAGTCGGCAGCGGGGTGGAATACTTGACATTTCTCCGTGATGACAGCCTTGTTACTACTCTCCTTGTGTACTCGATGCCTTCCCTCTCTCTGCGGATCTCCAGTGGCAACATGAAATCTGATTTGGATGACAAATACTTTCCGGCTCGGCCTGTTTCTGCAAACTCCACCCAGTGTTCTGGAGCTTGACACACACTGGGCGAGAATCGGGTCTCGTGGGACAAGCCGAACACGGTTAGAAGCATCAAAAGCTCTCCCGACTGGGGCATGAGCAGAACCTTGTGTGCTAGCCTTCACATCTCCTGTCATGAACTTGTTCCAGTTTGAAATCTAGCGGCCCGACGTGGCTCTTCATGAAAGATGCCGACACTGAAGGTGATGGCTGAGGTGCCATGTGGTTTCAGAGTCCATTTGAGTTGGTTCAGTGTATCGCTAAAAAAAAAAAAAGGTTTGTAAGTGCAGTTCCTTGAGTGACCACCAGGAGCTCACCGCTAAAGTGAGTCAGCGTCAGCCGCTGGATGGCGTCTGATGGAGATGCAAGCTCCAAGAGAAACGAAGGATGTGACATCAGCAGAGCGACGGGTTAGGGTTAGCCCAGCATCAACTAAAGACATCCGAAACGTTGGTGGTGGAGTTGGAGCTCAAGCTGCACAATGTAAAGAAAATTATCACAATATTAACATGCACATATTATTACAATACAAAAAAGGCAGTAAATGTAGTTAATTTTGTAACTGTGACCTATTGATAGACTAAATATTAATAAATTTTGCAAATCAGATGCTAATTTACCTGGAGAGCGAAGTTTTTGCAGAAGACTTAAAAAAACATATTGCTGAAATAGAAACGGCGATTTTAATTTTTCAAATGTCTGCATAGGGCATGTACTGTCAAGAAATGGAGTATTGATTTATAGATCAGAAGGGATATTGTTGTTACAATCATTTAATTTAATCTGGCATGTTTCCTTGATATCATGCAGGTCTAGCAGGAACTCTTGTGCATGATTTTTGTTGATCTAAGGTGGTGGTGGCAGTTCTGCAGCAGTCTTGGTTGGCTCCCCTTCTCTGCTGTAATTGGTTCGGTACATTCTGTACCGGTAGATCTTGGTGTGAATGGGAGGGGTACCAGAACTATTTCACACAGGAGACCTTTGGTGAAGTTCCTGCCCATCGGCTCGTATGTTGATGAAACGTAGTTGGATGAAGTCAACTCCTTCAGGATGGAGTTGACCAGAGCTCCAACAGTTGGAGCTTTGGTCTACAGAAATCCTGTAGATGATATCACTGAGAGCTTTGTCCAGTCTTTTTTTTTTGTTTTTATACCGTCTGTGAGTAATCTTCAGTGGAAATGCGATGCAGGAACTGATCACCTCCCCGTCTGGTCGGAGTTAAAATCTAACATCTGTGAAACACAAGCGACCACTGGCACAACTAACTTCATCCAAATGATGTTTACATGTGGACTCCTTGGAGATGAGGCCAACAAGCCTGACAGGAGATAAAATATGAAATTATCTGTAACCTTGAGGAGTTGGTTTAACAAAATATGTGGATGATTGGTAAATCCAGGCTGGTTGGTATTAACAACAACTAACTGAAGGATGTGGAGGGAAATGTGGATTTTTTTCTTTTTATTTATTTTCTTTTTCTTTTTTTGTGCTTTGGAGATTTTTGAGACCAACTTGTGGTTACATAACAGGTTACTGAAACCAACATTTATATAGCTCATACATTTGTCAATTTTTCAGTTTTCCAGAACTTCTGTCAATGTGGAAATTTAAAAAAAAACAAAAAAACGGCTAATTATTAAAAATAAAATCAGAAAGGACCTGAACATCTGTGAACATGGTTACTGGTTTTTGTTTTGTTAAAGGAACATCTGGACTGAAATCTATCATTAAATGATAATGAACTGTAATGTAGAAAAACATTTTTGGAGTTTTTAAAAAAACTTGTAGTTGTTTCCGTTCCAGGTTTTTCTTTGTGATATTTAGGTTTTGCACAAATCTCGGGGTAAACTCACTGATACTCCCTCCTTTTGGTTGTTTGATTCTGTTTTATGTTTTGTTCAGGTTTTAGTGTTTGAACACATTCATAGAGAGAATATACTATATTTAAGATGGATGCTTGATCTGAGTAAACAACACAAATCTGACTGGCTGACAAGTGAGGAAATAATAAAAATAAAGTCTGGCTGGTTGGTGCAATCCAAAGTATGAGGGTATGGCGACACTTTGGTTCTGTCAGACCTGAGACCAGGCCTGAGAGCAGGTCCAGGACCAGGGAGAACCATGGTTCTCAGTATGAAGAGGCTGGAGTTCCCTCTCTGACTTGGTAATGAGATGCTGCCTCAAGTGGAGGAGTCAAAGTATCTCAGGGTCTTGGCCAGAAGTGAAGGAAGAACAGAGCAGGAGATTGACAGGTGGATCGGGGCGGAGTCTGCAGTAATGGCAGGTATATGGGGGTGGAGTCTGCAGTGATGTGGACTCTGTACCGGTCTGTTGTGGTGAAGACAGACTTGAACCACAATTCAAGAGTCATTTACAGGTCGACTCATGTTCACCCGCCTTCACCAGAACCAGATGGAGGATACGAGAAGCTGAAAGGAGTTTCCTCTCCAGAGTTTCTGGACTCTCCTTCTAAAAATGGGGGAAGAAGTTCAGTCACCCTGCAGGGACTCGGACTAGAGTCACTCTAACACGTCATGAGGAGCTAATTGAGATGGTTCGAGGATCTGACCAAGATGTTTCCTTCCTGTGGAGGTGCTTCAGAGACATCCAACCAGAAGATCTCGAGATGAATCCTGTTGAGTCATTTATCGAGTTATCTTTATTTTCATACCTCATATGTTCAGATACACCTTGTAGTTTTTGAGATATAACTTTATGAAACATCTTTAATATCCACCTTGTTAAACTCGGAGCTCCACTTTCTTCATCCATAACATCCATGTTTGACAGGGGCTCCTTACAGCTTTCTCCGCCCTAAAAAGACGGTCTGTTTTGAAGTCGGGCGGCGCTCGGATGAAACCCAGCACGGTAATCTGAGGCGGGATGTGTAACCTCCCAGCTCCCCTGGACCAAACGGCAAGTGTTAAATGAGAGCGGAGCGCAGTCTTTGAATAGAGAAATACATTCTTATTGTGGAGGTGAAGGGCTGACAATGAAGCCCCTCGCTCCTTGTCGAGCCTGCGAGAGGCCGACTTGTTCATCCCTTGTTATGCCGCTAATGTGTATGATTTAAGAGGGAATTATGCACATCTCAATGTGCCTATAAATGACATTATTCATGCACAGGTGCTGCACTAAGCAGCTCCTGAATGATAATTAAGATAATCTTTCTTTCTTTTTTTTTTTTTTTTTTCCTCCCTTCACGCTCGCTGGCTCTCTTTTCTCACGGATCCACTTTGTTCAGGCGATATCTCCTGTGTCAATACCTCGCCAGACTGCAGCGCCTCTCCCCTCAGCCATTGTCTGATCCTCATTCAGCACTAAAACCCGCGCTAACAAGTGAGACCGCGGCTACGTTTCTCCCCGGAGCCCGACGGTATTTCTGAGAAATAATATGCCAAGTTGAATTAAAGCGAGAGAATATAAAAAAAAAAAGAGAGGAAAAAAATATAAGGCGGGAAAAAAAAAAGTTTTGCAAGGCAGAAACTTGGCAGCGGCGTTCCCGAGGGAATTCACCGCGCAATGAATTTCTCAAACGAGAATATGAAGACATTGATGTTGAGTACTTTGCATATGATAAGCTCTTTCTCCATAAAGAGAAATGATTAGCAGTGGAACGGTTGGAGGAGAAGTGTTTTGGACTCTCGGATATTAAGGACATTTAGAATACATTAAGAAAAATTGGAGGAAATTTTGTCATAGTTATGCCAGGATGATGTTTGAATTCAGGTTTTCAGAAGCTGAACTTCTCGTCGTCTTGCACCGAGAGGACACATGATTCCCATTTTTCCCGATGCGTTTGGACAGTAGCGAGGTGCCCGCTGCCAAGTCGGCGTGTTTAAATGCATCGCCACAGAGATGGAGTTAGTGGATCCAGCTTGGTTTGTGTTAGCGAGGAACCTGAGGCTGTCCGGGCCTGCAACTCCTCCGCGCTGGTGTAAACAGCGAGCGATGATTATCGTCGCGTAGCAAGAGGAAATCCAGCTGTATTGTTTTAGCGCGGCCACTTGTTTACAAGAACCTCCCTGATTCACTTTTCTTTTGTGTGCAAATGGCTGCTTTTGTTTGTATTTTTTTGATTTTCTTGTTGTGTTATGCTCCGGGTCGGCCCCCGTCTCTGGCCATCCTTCTTCCTTTTAGCGGCGGCGCAGCTGGGTTTGATTACCCGCCGTTTGCCCCACCCTTTCACTTCAAATAAACCCACTGGAGATGCGTACAAGAGTGGAGTGAAGTGGGAGCTGTGAATAATTATTAGCATTAGTCTTCAACTGCCGCAGGTGTGTGATAGGTGGAGTTTTTCTCTCTAACTTCAAGAATCAGGCGTTGGTGATTGACGTTTACCAAAGAAGAAGATTTCAGCACCACTTGTGGATAATATCAAACATTTTTCAACAGATTATATTGTAATTTCTACTAATATATTTGTCTAATGTGAGATTTTTGGTTTAAGCCAGCGTGAAAGTAAAACTGCAGTTCCTCGACTGACCACTAGAGACTTTGTCCAGCAGTGAGTCAGTCTCCATCAGCCTCCATGTTGGAGCTTTCCAGCAGACATGAACGTATTTATAGTCTGGGTCAGGTAAACGGATGTGGTCTCCATAGGTGGAAAATAAAACGATTACAACTATCCGATCCATAAACCTGTTCATCCGAGGTCGGGTCATGGAGCAGCAGCCTAATCAGGGAGGCCCAGACTTCCCTCTCCCCGGCCATTTTGCTTCTCATCTGGCCTGGGAACACCATGTGATCCCCCACATGAGATGGATGGTCACTCCGGGGTGTCCTGGGTGTTCCCCAGGGTCTCTTCCCAGTGGGACGTTCCTGTGAAAACACCACCGGGGAGGCGGGAACGTCGGTCATTTCTGATGACTCAGTCATCAGAAGACATTTCGGACCTCAGCTCTGCAGGACCTTGTTTTAGATGTTATTCAAGTTGGGACTCTTGATTTAAGATGTTTGGACAGATTTGATCAAACTAATATAAATGAATATTAAACAGCATCGTAGGTTCACATGAGCTCAGCCGAGCTGAAACGGCTCACTGGGTTTGAGGTTTGTTGAAAAAGTGGTTTTAAAAGCATGACTGGTTCTACAGTTGTAGGAACAATTTTACCTCAGATTTAACTCTGAAAGAGCATGACTTGAAAGAATATCATTTAAACTCTGTGCTGGAGTGGGTGTCATGGTAACGCGCTCCAGAATCACAGAAACGGTCAACTAGAAGCAGCTCGTATCTGAGAAAATAAAAGCTTTTTCTGCAGTTTTTGGTTTTTCTGAAGGAGGGGGGTTTCAAACTTCTGCAAACAGACTTTTGAACACTCGAGTGAGTGCTCCACCCCTTCGATTCTCTCAGAACTTTAAATTATGAGCGTTTTGCGAGCAAAGCTCGGCCGCAGATGGATGTTTGCCAGTTGTTTGCTCGAAGCGCGGGACATAAATTTGCAGATCGGCTTTGCTGCGGGACCAAGCGTCACTGCGGCAGTCAACAAGTCCTCCCAAACCAAATGACTAAAGAGGTTCCTTGACGCCCTCTTTGGCAGCACATCATCATTTATCTTTACCTCCTAAAACGTTTGTGATACTAAAACGTTCACTTTTATTAAAGCACAGTTGGGGCAGAGCATAAGACGATCAGATCCACACTTACAAGGTTATTAGTGACACTTTACCGGCTCACGACGGTACAGTTAAAAAGAGACTACATCTGTCACAGCTGCAGCCACAAAAAGCAAAATTAGTTTCCTGTAAAACCCAGATTTCCTCTGCAAATGACACTGAATCATATATATTTGAGCCGTGCCTTCTGGCTACGACGCGTCCTGAAATGTCTTTAATAAGGATGAGGATGTAAAAGGGCTGCCGCGGCTCCACTTTTAAATTAGAAATAACCCGGCAGAACGCTTGACTTCCAGAAAAGGTTAGCTTTAAACACAACACATTAATCTCTGCTTGTCTTTTGCACATTTATGGCTCTCAGAAACTGTGTGTCTGTGTGTGTGTGTTTTGTGGACACAAATGCTGCAATTACAGAAATGAGACCGTCCTCTGATATCATGACTTAAATATATAAAAAACCTCGCCTTTTAAGTCTGTGTTTCTTGAGTTAAATCTGAATATGATAACAGTGAGTATTTGGATCATAATAAACTCCGGATATCACACTGTTTATCGTCACTGCTCGGCACAAAAGTGTGCACAGGCCTCCCGATTTCACCCTGATTACAATGATCAAGGCTGGGATCTGTTTTCAGCGGCTCGTCGTCTTTAGTCCTTTATTTCGTTGCAGAAATTGCAGCTTTTACTGATGACGGGCAATTTGAAAGTGGCTGGTTGAATAGTCGCAGGTGCCATGTTGTTTGAATCAGGCAGAAATAGCTGGAGTGGGTTTTTATTTATTTATTTTTTTTCCCTGTGCGGGAGCGGAGAGCACACGAGTCTCTTCAGAGTGAAACAGCGTTTTATGTGGCCATTAGTGGATTGGAGATTTAGTTACACAAACATTTTACACAGGACGCAGTAATCTCATTGGACGGAGTTAAAGAGCTGCACTTGCATTTCTTCGGCTCTGCAGTTGTTTTTTTTTTTTTTCCTTTTGTTTTAGCACTACTGGTGCTTTTGTAGTAATGTTTATCTGAATTCACGCTACTCCTCTGAGTCACTCCTAGAAGTGTCACAACCAGACTTTAACAGTACTTTTACTTTGAAAATGTGCCAAAATTACTCCCCAAATTACTTTTACTTTCTTCAAAGAAGCTACAGTGGAGTTATTGTGGGTTTGAAACTAAAAAACCACAAGAACAAAAAGATACGGAGTCATGGGAGGAGTGCGTTATTCCGAGAAAAGCTTCTCACATTTATAAGATAAATTTATAAGAATTTTTTTTTTTAAATTTCCTGAAGCCACTGTTGTGTAGCTACACCACCTCTGACCACATGACCTCTGACGATGACACGTGAGGACGGTCCAGCACGCCAATCCATCAACATTATTATGCTTTACCTGACTTTAAACTTTAAACAGATAAATGCTTCTTAGTGGTCGTCTTTTGTCAGCTTGTTGCATTTCAAGTCATACGTGGCTGATTAAATGGTTAATAAATTATTTAGACCGTTTTTTTTGTTTTTTTTTTCAATACTTCACTATGACATCATTGGATGGGTCGGTTCGGTGTCTTCGTGAGTTCAGCTTGGGCAGAGACGACAGCAATGTCACACATTTCTATTTAAAATGGTTAAAAAGCAGTAATGGCAATATTTGTATTTGATGAATGGATTTAATAATAGTGTAATAGGGGAGCTTTAATGAAATCTCTGACATATTTGGGTACATTTTCAGAGATGTAATATGAAAGGTCACTTTTTTTTCGACAGCTGGATTCTGGGGGTGGAGTCATCCACTTAGCCCCGCCCCCTACATCTGCAGCGTTCCCTATTTAACATTACAGTTACAGATTTGCTCTTGAGTGTTGGAGGAAATCCACCAGGATGTAAAATCAGCAAAGCTGTTCCTGATCCTGCTGTGATTTGGGTTTGTGATGTCACAATTTTTACTTTAATGCTCAACAAGCATGACAATTTTATTATTTCCAACACCTGCTAACGCAGCCTGAAAGCAGCACAGCTGCTGCAGCGAAAGGTGATACATGTCGGAGCAGGAAGAGGAAGGACGATTAATGAACCCGTCAATGTCTCTGCCACATCATTACAGCACAAGAAGGTCTGATGATTTACGACTGTCTGTTTTATTAAAAGATGCTGCAGGTGCAGCCTGCTGCGATACGAGACAAAGCTTCAGCGTAAATCTGTCACATCCAGCCCTGTTTGTTTGAAATGCTCTTTACAGGAAGTTAAGTAGATAAAAACCTTTCAGAGCAGTCACAGACGTGATCGGGAAGGTTCTGGTGAACTTCCAGCTTCTAAAACGTTCAACGTTAAGGGTCTCAGCTGTCCAGCGGTTGGACGTGGACATCATCAAGATGGTGCACATTTAAAAAAAGGAAATGCTTTATAGTTCAGATTTTTGTTTTGTTTTAATGGAAAAAGTTGACGAGAACAAAGTTAAGTTGGTAGCTTCAGGCCTTTTTTGAGATGTCTTTAAAAGTTGTTTCTTGCTGAAAGTCGGATGAGTTTACAGGAGCTTTTAGAGTTGAAGAAGAGAGGAGCATCTGTTGCCATGGAAGCACCAATGTCTCTTTACCAGTGGAGTTGATGGGTTAACTTGGTGATTCCATCATCAATTGGTAATAAATGTTTTTGATATTAAAAAGCTAAAGTCACTCCTCGAACCGCACGCTCACACACGAGCATCAGATTAATGATGGGTGGCGTTTCAGATGTCAGTCATACCAAAAAAAACAAAAATCAAATTTGTTTGTGCTTTTTAAATAAGTCTCCTCTTTTGAGTCAGCCCCGCCCTCACCTACGATTTCATGGACTAGCGCTCGCGTAGCTGCAACGTGATTGGCTGGCGTTTGCATGGAAGGCTGATGGAAGCGACGCTCCCGCCTCGCCGTGACGAAAAACTCCACGGTAAGGTATCGATCTGGGGAAAAGCGGCTTTTCTCTTGATCAGTTGTCATGGAAACGCGATGTTCTGTCAAGACTGGTGTGATTTTGGTGGCGTTTAGCTCTGTTAGATCTTTATTTACAGCTCAGAAGTCAATGCAGGGCTGAGTGTGAGGTAGCAGCAGTTGTCCAGGACGTGAACTCTATCGAGACCAGAACCGTTTCTGAACCAAAGCTTTTATTTCTTCTGTAAAGTTTTAACGAAGGAGAGGAACTTGTTTTGAATCTATCCCCTAGTGGTCAGCAGAGGAACTGTAGCTTTTCTTTACCTCCGTGTTGGTGTAAACAGCTCGAGATCTTCTTTTATCATGAACTTACACAGGTAGACCAAACGCTCCCATGATTTTTACCGTACTTCCTCCTTCATCTGCTAGAAAAGCTCCACTTCCTGTATTTTATTGCTTTGGTGCCACATGAAAAGATTTTGTGTTTGCAGATTTGTTTCATATCATTTTCAGTATCTCCATCTCGAGGATCATACGTAGCAGAGTGGAGCAAACACGGGAAGGGGAGATTTGTCTAAAGGGGGGGTTGAACATCTTTGTCCCGTCTGCTCTGGAAGCCCGTAGCCAACCCGTCTTCACTGAAGCGTACAGGATGTGCTTGATGTTTCCTTGGCAAAGGAAAAGGTAAAAATAGAGAAGATTCATCTGGTTTGAATTCTGCCGCACCACATTACTCCAGGGGTGGTTTCTTCCCTGCATTTTTTTTTTTTAACGTGTTCAGCAGTCCTGGGCCCTTTTTGTGTGATTGAAGCTCAAGCGGACCAGGAAATGCAAATAATCCCGGTTCTGAAGATGTCCAGTGACGTGATTGTTTGGACGGTGCGGCGGGGGCCGGCTGGCTCGCCACATTAAAGGCAGAGTCGGGGCGAGAGATGAGTGCAGACTGGGTTAAGTTAAGCGAGAGGGGAGGACTTCAAAGGGCGCCAGGCTCGCCTGCCATATTGAGAGTGACGAGATGTGTCTTTTATTAATAGCGTTCAGCAGAGTTTCTTGTTTCTGCTCTCAGCTTGTTCCATTGTTCTGCAATCACGCCAAACGAGAGGAGTCGTTTCAAAGCTGCAGAGCAAATTACACCTTGATTACACGCCAGCGAGACAGTTGAAGGATTTACTGCATGGGATTGTTTGACATTTTTTGTTTTTTACTCATTTTAAGCCCTTTACTGTCTCGATAAAAGCAGAAACTTCACATTCTCCGTAACATGTGGCCTCAGATTGGAAAAACATCAGAGGCTCATTGTTTTTGACTTATGAGCAGAAGTTAGACTCCCCCAACCCCCTTTTTTAATTTTATGTTGTTGTGTAAAACACCATGAACTTCAGATGAAGAAAAAACATCAAACTTTTGAAGCTAAAAAGAAAAAAAAAAAACAATCATGTGGGCAATACTAAGTAGCTCTATCCTGCTCCAAAAGATGTAGGAGGTTAAGTTGTTGCCAAGGGCTGCCAATCATCAGCAGGTATGCAGACTTCTCTGATCTAGAACTCTCAGGTGGGAAAGACATAAGCGATGGATTTAGAGAAGCAACTGTTTGCTGTACTTTGGTCTGGAAAGAGCTTTAAAACTGTTTGATGGTGATATTTGTTCACAAATGGAAAATAATCCAGACAGTTTGAAATTTGACTGTTTCCATTTACGTGCAGCAACAGTTGTCTAACGTCACTTATATCGTTCCCTCTTGGCATTGTGTTAATGCACACCTTTATGCCTTTGATGCAGCGGAAACATGAGTTTATATCGAGGTTTACACACCTGAGCTTGAGTTCAGCAGCACCAACTCGTCCTCTTAAACCCGTTGGAGGGACTTGGTATCTTTTTGTCTTTTTTGTCTTTAAAAGTTTGTTTTTGTGCAAATGACGTGTATTGTGTTTCACACATGGTTTGTTTCTTTTTTTTTTTTTTTTGTTGGATAGTGTCAGAAATAGAGGTGATATGTTGCTGTTTGTCTGAGGTTTTTTTTTTTTGTATACAACTGAGATCCACGATGATCAGATGATTTTTACACCAAAAATACGTGGGATTAAAAGATGTGGTAGTAAACATTTTAAACATTGTTTAGAATCTTATTGTAGGTTTGGCTGTACTGAAACACGTGAATAACCCCAACATTTTCCCAGCATCCACTGCAGCACAAAAGTCCATCAGACGACGTTTCTGAGATTTCTGATTTGCATATTACGATGTGAGCGCTGCCCATCATCCCTTCTCCTCATTAAACATTGGGTATCTCCTTTTTTGTCTTTTCTTGGGGAAAAAAAAATCTTAATTTAGCCGCTTTAATTCTCCTCAGCGGACATGTAATTGGAGTTTGCGTGATTGGCTTTTACTCTGTTTGCTGCTTTTCCCATAAATCCTTGTCAATCTAAAGCCGGTCTAGCGTGTTATCAAGCAAACAGAAACAAATAAAACAGTAGCAAACATCCCATAATTGACTGTTTATGAGCGCTATCATCAGTGCGGGTTTGATTTGAGGATGTAATCTGTTTCTGCGGATGCCAGGCCATTCAACCGAAAATGGACGCGGGAGTTAATGCAGCTCCAACCTCTGAGGCGTTTATGGACGTCGAACGTACTTGTAATGATTAAGTTTGAAAGAGACGCGTTTTATCGTCGGCCAACACAAGAGTTGGCAATCTTAAGACCCTCGACAAGAAATAATTAGGATCTATTTGAATGCTGAGAGTGGTGAGACAAGAGCTAAGCTTGTTAACGAATGTGCTGGTAATTAAAAGACTCCCCTGCCTTACTGTTTATGGTTTTATCACCTGAAAATTGATTATAATCAGGGGTGAAAGGAGATGGAATGTGTTGTCGGGGCAACCACTTGTTCCCCATCCAAAAAAAAAGGTTTAATAATGTGTTGGGAGTTATGAGTTTTCCAGCATGCGTGTTTAATTGCCAAACCCTCTGTGATGACCAATTCTGAAGTTGGTCTAAGTCTGTTTTTATTTGGACCTTCCTGACGGGGGGCTGACAACGCCCAATTTCAGATAATCCCAAAATGGGTGGAGCTAGCAAGCCAACTGCTTACCAAGTGTGACACATCGACCTTATCTCAGGTACCACTGACGATCTAACTTCCAGGTTGTATGTAGCTGGGAAGTATTGAAATCTGCAGTTCCTCTGCTGACCACTAGGGCGGCTCCCAACAATGAGTCGATATCCACTAACTTCCATGATTAAAATGTCTAACTTTACATCAGAAATGAAAATATTTAACAGCCTGTTTCAAAAAAAAAAAAAAAAAGAAAAATGTTGGTCTCCACATCAACATTTCACGTTGATGAAAAATGTCTAGACGGGCAAATACTTCTCTTTGTATCACATCAGGTAAAATTACATGAAGCAGCCAAGTTATGGAAGCTGGAGGAGCTGGCTCTTTAGGCCAAGGCCTTCTACCTTCTGCTTTAGCTGGACCCCCACCAGGACTGTGCTCCTGTCAGGCTTCACTGGGGTCCTGAGCAGTAGTGATGGGTCCCACAGAGGGTCCTAGTGAGATCCAGCAGGACTTATTTTAGACGTTCACTCAGTCGTCATATCTCAAGGATGAGGATGGATGGACACATTTGAGATATTTATAAGCTAATATAGCTCATTGGGCCACAGTGAGGTGTCCATGGCAACGCTGGAAAAACAGGCCTTGAGGGTTTTCCCACATCGTAACGCTGTTTTGGTCGGCTACATGTTGCTTTTGTTCCTGATCGAAACTCGGCATTGCTTGACCGCCCCCCCAAATCTCCTCCAGGCCGACAGGAAAGGCCCCCACGAATTGTTTCCCCACAAAAGACCACACGTATTTTTAGTTCCAGCGCCGACGACATGGTTAAATTTAGTCCATGTGGCTTCCTCTGCTGGTTTAATTTCTCCACATAGCTTAACATTAAAAATCAGGTCAACCTTTAAGATTTATGAGCTGAGAAGGGGGGGTTAAAAAAAAAAAAAAGAATTAATGGTATGCTATTTTTGTTCAGTCAGTAGCCTGTTAATTTGATATGACCTTAGTCAAAGGCGGTGAAATAACAAACTTCTCAAAACCAAACCCCTGCTCTCAGGAGTTGCTTTGCTGAAGATGTGAGAAGCGAAGGGCCCGCTGCCAGCCGCCGTTTCTGCAACTCTTATCTCCAAAACTCAACACGCAGGATTTTCAGGACATCAGTAGCACTGAGAAACTAATACTCTTTCATCTAATTACACAGCGTATTGTTTCAATTAAGCTTTCTTTCATTAGTCGCTTGGAAATCTGTTTTTGAGATGGAGACGGACTTCAGAAAACAATTTCTGACAGCCGAGCGGGGCCGCTCGTCATCCGACGATGCCAAAGAGGTGCTGACCGTAAAGGTTGCCGCGTCGCCTCTTTGTTAGCGAGCCAAAGCAGAGGTGCGTCACCTCCTTTATTCGCCACCTTTTTCTCACTGGTGAGTTCCCACTGTGACTCTCCTGGTGACAGCGACCGGTCTTTGGTGCCGCACAGAGCCCAGCGCTCTCAGGCCCCCATTGAAGCATCCCTGCAGGGGTTTTCTTCACAGATGGGCTTGAGGGAGGGGGGAGGAGGGGCGAAGGTGAAAGTTTGGCACCGGGCAACAGATCCCAGAACAGTGGAGGCCTTTGTTGGCAGGTTGAGCACTCCTGGCAACGTGGAGGAGCCAGGTGGCCTCTGACCCGACCTCTACTCTGAGATGACCGGTGGGCACAGAGGCTGAGAAAAGAGAGAAATATGAAAGGAACAGGCAAACTTGGTTGGAAGAAAGGATTGGAATGAAGGGAGGGGGGGTGGCATGAAACAAAGTGCTCAGAAATAGGTCAACCAGTATCTCATTTTTCTTGCTAAGCTTGTAATCACCCTTGACAAGCTCACTGTGGAACGGGCTATTCAGTGGGAATTCAGGGCTCATCGCTGAATGACGGACTCAAACCATCCGTCTCGTGATGTGAGGGAACGTTTAGAAGATGGAGGTCCTTTGTTCTTCGTTTTTGTTCAGTGTGTTTACCTGCGTCAGCGTGGTTGTCCTTTTGGTGGTGTTTTGCTCAACAGCACCATTTGAGAAGATGAATCCTTTGACTTTACCCACAAAAAGCATATTTTTGCAAAAGGTATTTGAGCCTCACTGTAACGAGCAAGTCTCGGTACCAAGAGCATCGACACGGGTCGAAGTCCAGTCCTAGAGGTAGATGTTCTCCTCCAGCAAGTGGCTGTATCTGGGTTTGAGACCTTGATGACCAGCTGATTATGATGAATTTGAGTCAGGTGTGTTGATGAGGGGGACGTCTGAAACAGGCAGGAAACACACCTGTGTGGTATAGACCTGACAGCATGACGACGAAGATGATGTTCTAACCTGTAAACTGTTATTTTATTTTTATGTCAATTTACAAATATAAGAAAACCACAAATAAATTAAAAATAACCCTGGTGTTGACTCACTCAGTATCAATCAATACTGGAAAAAAAAACATGGTTGTGTATGTATCCAGTCCTTCTGACTGGGTGACGTTTGAAGTGACGAGTCTCTGACTCTGCAAGGCCGTATCTCAGGAACGGCTTGACGGATCAGAGTCTGAAGAGACACAAATAAACAAGTGGTGGTGTTTCATTCTGCTCCAAAACCTCTGGTGATGCTACAAAATACACCTTCAAGTTACTGACATGTACTTTAAATTACATGGGTGTTTTGATTCAGAAGTAAGATAAGAAATAATGTTTCAACGTGTGCAGTTTTAATTGACTCTTAGGAGGCAGAAATTTTGCCAACACACGTTTCAGAACTTGTGAAAATAAATGTTCTGTTACCACAGAATCTGCTTAAATTAATGATTACATCCCGTTTGGTTGCACTCGCCCCAAAAGCGCTTTCATCCACATTTCTTTTTCTCAAACCGAGAAATAAATCAAGATCTTTATGAATTCCTCACGACGCTCAATCAGAAAGTCAGCCATCCCAGAAATAATTGTGCGCGGCTGATGAATGTTCATCAGGAAGCGATTCCCTCATCTCGCCAAAGATTTAAATGTGATCTTGTTAAGCCACCAAGGGACTGAATCTCGCCCATGGGTGGCCAAAGGATACTCGGTTGCTAATGAGGTGTGCATGGGCCTCCTGGGTAATGGCGGTGTCACGCCGAAGCCTTTCGCCACCCCAGGGCGGTGGGACGGCGGTACGGCCCAGACCTCGCTCGTCTGCTGACATTCAGCTGATGCTGAAACAATGAAACACGTCGAGCATAAAACTGGCTTTTCATTGGTTGTTTTGATCCCTTCCACTCTAAATACTCATTTTAATGTGCGCTTTAGCCATTATGTCAGTGTTAATAAGAAGTCTCTTTGAGAATGTGCCCATTGTTGAGTGAGTCGGTTAATTATGAAGGCTCAAAGTGCCGCTGTATGCTACTGACTCTTCCTCATAAGGAGCGTGATTATTCATCACCGCGATAAGAATTAATATGCAGTATGGCATGCTCCACAAGAAATAATGTTTTTCTTTTTTTTTTCCTTTTGTTGTCTCATGCACCACATTTAAATGCTCCAAATTACACATTGAATCCATCTTTGTTTGTGTGTTTAACCCTGTTAAACATGGCAGCACTTTGTGACTTTTAAAGACCCGTGGATTATTGGACTTGGAGCTGGCATCGCTCGGTGACGCTTCGGATTGTGTTTGCTATCAAATAAACACTTAATGCATCTGGGGATGTAAACAAATGTTCATTCTCTGCCACGCAGCTGCTCGAAATAAAGCTCCAGTCAAACTCTCGCACGTCCTGATGGGAGCGTTTGTGCGTTTCCAGACAATCGGAGCCGCCCACCGTCGTCCACAGCTGATAATACGACCGGGTGGCCTCAGCTGAAGAGGGTCAGCACAATGAAGGAGGTTCTGTGAGCCCTCAGCGACAATGGCGGAGGGATCAGAAACCCCTGCTGTTTGGATCCGCAGCATTTAATCAAACTGGCATTAGTTTGGCACTGTATAGCTCCAAGTTTGCTTGCTTCTCAATCCTGTCCGTGGACTTAATATTGTTGACAGTAGCTCCAGATTCAACTAAAGGCTCAGCAACTAAAAGGATAAGATGGGCTCAAAGGGCTTTTTATAACCTTTCTATTCATCCTGATACACTGTCGGTCCAGAAGAGACGTCGACTCAAACACCTGGCTGGAAGTCTCCGGAGCCTTAGACGGACCAAAGGAGGCATTTCAAATGAATTACCTCTCAGGTTTATCGACTGCTGCTTTTTCCTCTAGTTTTTAGTGTCATGTGGTCCGTGGACGTTCATCTGCTAAATAAAGGCTGGTGTTGAATCATCTCAAAAAATATCATGACCCTGAACGAGAGAAACGATGGGACATTACAAACAATCCCAACTCAACATGTTCACAGATTTATTAAAATATTCATTTGTTTTTAATATACATCCATTTTCCCATTTCAGGCCTTGAACCCATCCCAAAACCAGTAAAGAGACACTTTTATGCTTGTAAGAGGGAGAAGTATGCTTTTATTACAAGCAGATGATGTCAGAACAGACAAACCTCTACTTTAACGAGTAGAGGGGAAAAAAAATCATTAAAGTGTTTGAAACAGTTTTCCTCTATGAAAGACTGGAAGGCAGCTTTGAATAATATTAAATGATTCAAGAAGTCTAAGATGACACCCACGATCTCCAATCAGGAACCATCTTCCATCAACAGATGGTGAAACGACGAGATCAAACATTAAGAGGGTACAGTCAGGAATGATGTTTAAAAATGGACAAGAAAAAAAAAACTTTGGTTGAGGGGTGGAGGTGGTGTCAGCATCCCTGGGCTCGGAGGCGTCTGGGATGAATCATCCAGTGGAAGTGGATCCAGACTTTTATCAGCAACACGTCCAAAAACCAGGTTCTGTGAAGGTCATTTCCTCTTCTGTGGTGCCTTCAAGGGACGGCCATGAAGTTTTGCCAGATTATGCACTATTAAGAAAACATGGAGTGGGTTTACAGGTATGAAACTGACCCCAGTGGGGAGAGTCGGTGTGACGACTAGACTTTATCAAACCTGTCTGAAGGTAGAATATTGACCAAATATCAGCTGAAACGCTTCCTGCCTCGCTGTCTTCAGAACAGGTTTTAACTTCTCTGAGAAGAAATGGCGACATTACAGAGATGTATAAACTTACCTGTCCCAGTTTCTATGGGTACATGTGAAATCCATCTGCCCACCTTGGCTGGACCGACTGGGGTTCTTGATTTCCAATCTCTCTTGTTCTGACCCATCTCAAGGACATAGAGACCAAACCAGAGTTTACCCCACCCACCCACCCCAACGCCACAGCTCCTGGGCTCATAGAGCTCATCCAAGTATTACTCTGATGAAAGTCCATCACAGTGGACCTCCAAACAGTCAATTTTCACAAAAACAGCCAGTTTTTTTTTTTTTTTTTAAATATTTAAACGATCCAACTCGCAGGGTTTGACACATTCTTTCTTGAAATATTTTGCTGAATTCTTCTGATTCATTGTTTAGAGTTGCACACAAGAAAAAAGTTGATGGATGTGGCAAATTGTTAAAATAAAGAGATGCAAAGATGTTTTAGTGAATATTTTACACGCATGAGCCGTCACATAGTTTCTCTGTGTCGTACGGAGTAAACAAGGCCGGTACTGCTGACATGAAATAATAATCACAGCAGTTGAAAGGAATTTCTGAAGACCAGTCTGAATATTTTGATGCGGTCCGGCCAAGTCGGCTGGTTTTGTTTGTCTTTTTCCTCGAACTGATGTTCTGAGTTAGTGACCACTACTTTCTACAACGTAGCCAATACTCATTTTATTTGCTCCAAACCAGCTAATTAAAATGTACCAGATGTGCATTTCGCATGAAAAGACATTTGCTTCTCATTTACTCGCTAGTTTGGTGGAATCACCGAGAAAAATCCGCTGTCATTTTATGTTTCTGGAAACCAAACTGACGCATCGTATGTGGATTCGTCAGCTAGAGTCCGTCTGTCATCAGCTGATATAGTGACAGATCGAGAATTGAAGTTATTTTTTCTTTAATGTTGTGAATTGTGGAAAAAAATAGTTGAAATGACTTCCACTTCAGAAGCTTGAACACACATGTTTGGAACTCCCCGAGTTTGAAAATATCTCATTTCGGGATTCCTTCAGAGTTGCAGGATACTGTGACATCACAGTTTTAGCTTGATTCCTCATCCATGACAGCTGGACTGGAGTGAAGTTTTCTGCATCTCAAGTAAAACGAGAGCTGAGATCAATCAGCTTCCAAACAGACAACTTTTTGATGATGTCACAGAAGGTCCATCCAGGTCTTTCTGAGCATTTTATGTCCGAGAAGCTTGAATCAAAGCACCTGGACTAGGTTTTCTTGGTTCTTGAAGCTGTTATCATTTGAACTGACTGGTGGAGATTCTGGAGCTAATCAACTCCCATCACTACTGCAGGTCCGTCAAGATCCAAGGCTGCGTTGTTGGTTGAAACCTGGATTTATTTACTCCCCTTGTCTCTGTGGAGACTGTGTCCATGATTGTCCTCCTCAGAGTGTTCCTTGTTCTTGAGATGCAGCTGGAACCTCTGGATCTTGACCTGATGAGCTGCTCTCCGGAGTTGAGTCGTGCAGGTGTGGAGATGCTGTGAAGTTGAAACTACCTCAGGCGTGCTCCAGAATCGGATGGAAGCAGTGATGCAGATGTGATGGTGCAGGTTCAAGCTTGAGCAGCACATCAGTGTTAATGTTTCTTTATTTTTGCATTATTTATGCCTATAATATGTAAATGATCCTACTGAAACGTCGGGAACTTAAGCAACCTGAAATTGGAGCATCCGATTGGCCGAAAACCAATTTCATCCGGATGTAGCGGAGAGGCGAGCCTCCATCAGATCAGAGCATTCATGTGATGCCCCTGCAGCGTGTCGAGCGCGTTGTGCGTGTTTGTTTGTGTGTGTATACGCGAGCGGTTACATATCTGTGATAATGTAACTGGGAATCGTGATGCAAGCTTTTCGCCCAGAGTGTTTTCAAGCTCATTTTCAAATGGTAATTTGCCTTATCCGAAGCAAACTCACCGACTGGAAGTAAGTGATTATTTGCATGGCTGACAATCTCTGGGCTCGCCTACGGTCTTTCTCCAAACTGCTCCAGTTTGTCCAGTCTGAAAGAAAAAACTCAGAGGGCCATTTCTCTTTGAAATATCCTTTCATTTACCTTATCATTAGACACAAATATTGCATAGCTAATAGAGAGCAAAGTAAGAAAAATGCAGCAGACTGCGAAGCTTAGTGAATAAAGACGGTCTGTGTAATTCAGCTGCTACTTTCTCACTTTTTGGCAGTGTTTTTCTTTTCTGTAATTTTGTTTTAGGTTTTAGTTGGAGCAGCTCAGGATTTGGGTTTCCATCAAAGCGCCAAGTTTCTGCGGTCCCTCTTAATTGGTTATTATCCCATTAGAGGCATCTTGTTCGTCGGTGAAGTGCAGTAACGACAGGACGCACTGACAGCAGAACAATGTAGTGATTTAGCATCCGTACTCTTCCCCCCCCCTCAATCATGCTCAAATGTCAGCCACAGACTCATCAATGCCCCTAACCCCGAGCACACCCCTGAGACCCACACTCACAACACATCCCACACGACTACACACCAGCCCCACATCGGCGACGGCGGAGCGCGGGCGGCGAGGACGTCGGTTGCAGATGGAGTTTCCAGAAGTGCCGCAGTCTGTTTCAGTCAATTTTTTTTTCTCCCCAGTTGGAAGATGCTCCTATTTCGGGGGGCGGGGGGAACAAAACATAGTTTAGTCAGGTGATCAAAGTGGATCTGGGTGTTTTGGTAGTGATGTTTGATAAGAATGAATGTGAAGTAGCGTTAACTAGCATAACAAAACAAGATCTACTAGCTAGAGTCGGTTAGCCCTGGTTAGCAGCCGTCAGTGGGTGGTCATGGTTGCTATTGCTTACTTCGCTAAAGTTCATCCTCGAATCCTTCCCAGCTCATAAACTCAGGAGAGCTAACAGCACCATGAACTTTACATGAAAATAATTAAGATGTAGTCCCAAGTGCCGATGCTGGCTGACACGATAGACTGCAATGCAGCTGTCACTCAAAGAAATAAACCACGCCCCAAAGTTTATGCATAAATGTGTAGCTGCAAATTTTAATATGGAGGTCAAAGGAGATTGGCTCATGTTCAGAGACAGCTCCTAGTGGTCAGTAGAGGAACTGCAGTTTTCTCTACATGGTGAAAATATAGTCCAAGTAGCTGTTTAACTATTTAAATACTCGTGAGTGGTTACGATTTTACGTTTCAAAAGTGAAGCACTTGTAAACACTACTTTCTCAGCTGGATTTGTGCGATCATGAGTTTACCCTAAAATCCTGACTTCCTGTGAGAATCGAGCAGTGGTCTAAGCCTTTGACGTATTTCTGAACATTCTGGACTCTACCTTTATATTTAACTGACCTTAACAGACGATTGTTTTTAAGAAGCTTGTAAATCGCTCCCTGATGCCTCAGTCAAGAGCTAACATCCATAATTTAAGAGTCTCCAAATAATTTTAATACTTAAGTATCTTTTGTCAATTTTTTTTTGTGTGTGTTTCGTATAAAAACATGAAATAACAGCAATCCCCAAACTATCTTTTTCCTCTTGCTCATCATCATGAGGACTTTTTGAATTTTATGTGTTAGCAACGAATCAAAAGCTGAACAAAGCCTGCTTTTTATCAATTACAAGAAACTAAAATAAAACATTGAACAAACCCACAAGGATCATTTCAGAAGGATGCCACCAGCCTGCATTCAATACATGTCAATAACAATCTGGTAAAGGTTTCGCCTCGCACTGAGAAATCTGACAAAACTCATCGGAGTCCTTCATTTGCCATGCTCATCCATCAATCAGTATTTAGGACATTGACAAGTGGTAATTTAATAAGCAGTGACCTGGGCTGGCAGGAAGCCGCTCTGACAGACAATACAAACTCATTTATCATGGCGGCGCACCGCTGCCGCCGATCCTCTCTGATCCTGCGATTGTTGCTGTTGGAGTCTCCATCAGCGAGAGCCTGACGGGGTCGGTGCACACCAACCTCGGCTCAGAGATGATGGATAAACGGAGGCTGAGAGATGAGCCGAGTGGAGTGGGTTAGCATGTTTACAGTAAAATGGAATAAACAAACACCCTCCCAAGATGTACCTTTGATTGACACATACAGTCCACACGTACATAATACCAAGTATAGTCTTACTGGAGCATTCAGGTGTTTGACACACAGCGCCAAGAGGGAAAGACCCAAGTAGTGGTTTTACACATCAATCAGGAAAAAGCTAAAAAACCATTTCCAGAACATTTAGATTTCTATGTTCTGCAGATGTCCAAGTTCTGGTCCCTGAGGAGCTGAAACTCAACAGCCATTGGTTCATCTGTGTTTGAGGGGCGGGACTGCAACGATCACATGACCTTTGTTGTTTTTCCACTCGCAGGAATCATGAACTTTTACATGTGACTGTACCGTCGGTGTTCATGTTCCCGACCTGTCGCCAGTTACATGAAGATGATGCAACCGGATCGATTCCAGGATTTTTAAAGCCGACCCATTACATCAGATGGAACATTACTGGGTGATTTCCACAAAAAAAAAACTCTAGTCTGACATGAGTTTCTGTGGAAACTTCACAGTACGTCAATACTTACTTTTAATAAGAATTATCGTCTGGTTAAAGTGATTTTCTGCTCCCAAACGCTTTATAATTACAGAAAATGAGTCCACATCCTTTTTTTTGTCACATTGGAAACTCGTTCCACCGCTCATGTGAGCGTCGCGGCGCCACAGAAGCTGAGAACGGCCGGGGTCGGACCCAGTTTCACGCCTCGTCCTCGTCGGTCAGTTTTCCTGAGCTGATGTGTGTTTGTCCACAGTAACATCACGCCACCTCCGCGAGCTTCCGACCGAACGACGACCTGGCGGCGAGTAGCCGGTTGACTCGCGGACATGTAGATGACTCGCCCGCCGCCCGTGACTCGAAGCCGTGATGTGGATTTTAATCTGCTCTGATGATGTTTGTCCTGGCTGCTCCGTTTGTTGTCCGAGTGTCGCTCCAGCGGCGTCAGGATGGTGGTGTCTTCTTCCAGAAGCTTCACCTGCAAATGTGAAAGTGTGGATGAGGATGGAGATGATTGACAAGCAGGGGTGGAGCTTCGAAAATGATCCCAGAAAATGTTTAAAAATAACCCCAAGTTTTACTGTCAGGACATCTTCCAGAACCTCCTATAAATGCAGATAATCCAGCTGCAGATTTGTTCAGTGAATTTTTTAATTTTTTTCAAAAGTGAAACAAAAGAAATGTTGTAACCATGGTGATGTGACAGCATGCGAGGTCTAGATGTAGACTCTACACTAAGAACCAGGTCAACCTCGACACTACACCACTTTCTGAAGCATTTATTTTAGGACTGTTGAGGACGCCATGTTGGCGTAAACTGACTCCGCCCACACTGGTTTATCCAGAAAAATTGGTTGAACAAATGAGGCTCAGCTGCAACATGTTTAAATTAAACTTTTGGTTTCTATAAGCTACCCGACTGGACTAGATTTAGTCGGGTTCAGCTGCAGCCCAGATCATCACCCCTCCACCACCGTGCCCGAAGCGTTTCTGCTGAAATATCGTTTCACGTTAAAAATGTCTGTTTTCAGTGTGAACACGGTTCTGGCCTCATCCTTCCCACGGGTCAGGCTGAAGTGGGGCGGCTCGGGCTCCTGCTCCTCTGGTCCTCTGGTCCGTGGAGATCGATGGGACTCTGATTAGTGCAGGCTAGCAGGAGCCTGATGATTATTACCAATAAAGAGAATTAGATCAATGATTTTCTTTTCTCTTTTCTTCATTAGGGGACTTAAAAACCTGCAGCTTGATCAAATTTAAGATCATGTCATCAGTGAAATTGCTGTTGATTTATAAATAAGCTAATTGCTCCCTCCCACCCCCCTCCCTGCTCTACTCGGCGCCCTCGCTCTTGTTGGCGGTCCAGCTCTTTTATTGCTTAGTCAAACCGCCTCCTTCCATTTTTAAATTGCGTATTGAGTGGAGGTCTGGGTGTAGTCGCCAGCGTACCGTTGGTGTATCTTCTTCTCTTGGGTGGGGAGATGTTTAAGGTATTTGTTCTGCGCTGCAAACAAACCCATGTAATTTAATTGTCTGAAGAATAAAGATACAAATCACAGTCACGTTTATGAGCAGACACAGTTTCATTACCCCCAGGCACATAAAATCCATTCAAAGCCTATGATAACATGTCATAAATAAATCTGGATCTGTATAAATAAAGGCTGATTTTATGATTTTAAGGGAAAAATGAAGCGTTATAAATAACAGCTTGTGTTTTAGTGCTCCCCCGTGGGGATCGAACCTGCGACAGCTCAAATTTAAGACGCATATCTCACAAATTGACGCTTAATTTGTCTCCTTACAGTCAGGTGTTTTCCCCTCCTGTGAAAAAAACAACCCCACTCCAGTCTAATTTTAAAAAGTGTTGTCATTTCGACGTTTGAATTCAAAGGCAGGAAAATACCTTTCAACACTTGTCACTCGAGGAAAGCAACAATTCTGCTGTTTGTGATTCGTACAACGGCATTTTTCTCACCGTCCCCCCCCCCCCATATCTGTGCAGGTGATAATTTTCTCTTCAAGTTGTGCGTTTGATGTCAGTGTTGAATAAAACGTCACCTCGGATTCAGCTGCGCTCCTCAAAAAGTGCGTTATGTGCTTACAGATGTCTGAGGAGGAGAAAGGAAGTGAGAAATTTAGAAAGGCCTTGTCTAGTTAGTTTTTAAAATAACACTTTTTTTTTTTCCATAAATCCAGGCTCTCAGTTTTGGTACTTTAAATGTTTTTTTTTATTTTTATTTTTCCCATATTCGGCCCAAACTTGGCCCATTTCCACAGCTTTCTTTGGTCCAGTTTTGACAACTTCAGCTGAAGCTTGGTGACGCTGCCGACACGTCCAGCTGAATTATTTTCTTCTCTACTTTATGACATTTGGGCCAGATCCCAAAACTCAAGTTTAGTCCACTTTGTGAACTTTGAGAATGGGAGGTGAAAGCCTGAAGACGATATTTGAGCTCCGCGCAGTTGAACGTAGCTCGTCTCTTCAGAATGAGGTAACCCTGTGGCGTGGAGGCTTTCCAGCCTCGCTGCTGCACACCGGCCCGACTGGACAGATTTCTGTCACTCTGGGTCGAGCCGAGCCGAGCCGAGCCAATCAGGACCGAGGCCAGCTGTGATGCAGATCTTTTGGGTTCGGTTCCAGAAGTGACTGGAAGAAAAGCAAACATTCAAATGACCCTTTCAAACACAATCAGGCTTCTTCTGTGAGCTCTCCGTGACGTTTAAAGGGCAGTGCTGCTGTTTCTGAGGGCTGAAGATGAAGCTTTTACAAATTTGATTTCTTCCTTTTTAAAAGAGACTTTTACAACATTAGATCCAACAAAAAATGAAGATCCTCTGTAGAAGAACATAATGATTTAAAGCAACATTTGATTCACACCTGAACACTTAAAATGGATGAAATATTGATCCAGATTTCTGAAGAGGCTTTAAAACACTCTTCAGAAAACCTGCAGGTGACATCTCAGAGGGTTTGTTTGATTCTTATACCCTCTACGTTGATATAAATCTGGGAACTAAGACATGTTTCTGGGGTTTTTGGGAGAGGAACCTCATCCCATCGTTGTCTGCTCCTCAGCATCTCCTCAGGAAAAGTTCCAGTATGTGGTCCAGCATCGTCTTACTGGAAGCTGCAGGACCTTCTCTGAAGACGACCTTGTCTGGACCTGAGCAGATGTTGCTCTGTAGCCCGTATAAACCCTTCAAGCGCTGATGTTTCCAGATGTGCGGACAGCCCAGTCCGTAGACCCACAGACCATGAGAGCTGCAGGGTTCTGAACTGGACGCTGGTCCATCTTGCTTTCAGTCTGGATATTTCCAACTTTTGACCCATTTGGCCATGTGACCGAGTGGCTTCGGTCTGTTCTGAGCTTTTCTAGTGAATGGACGTGATTCCTCCACAACCATCTGAGAGGCTGCTTCTTCTCAGCATTGGGAGATGTTGTAAACACCTCCGGTGCAGGTACCTGCTCCATCAGTGTCGGTAGTTTTCCTTCTGCTGAGGTGCTCCGTCACCCTCCTAACACCCTCTGCTGGTGTGTGTGTGTTATTCACCTGGAAGCTGCTGGAAGCGCAGGTATCAGTTGGTGGCAGGTTGTTTCTCAGGGGAGCTGGAGCGGAGGAGGTGATGGAGGGGGTGGGTGGCACATTGTCATGACTCAGATGGGATTACAGGTCGCTAACACTCTCGACACGAGCTGTTTTCAGCACCGCAGCCACCTTGTGTGCTGAAGATTTAACTCTCAGGTTCAGACACATCCTGTAAGCTGATGTTCACCTGTTCTGAGCCCAGATGTGGAAACTTCCTCAGAGAAGATGAAGTTGGTGAGGGATCCCTGGCTCTCAGATGACAGCTTAAACAAAGATAATTAGATTTAAAATTTGATCTCATTATAGCTTTAGAGGCTCCTCCCACTTAGTGTTTACTTACCATGTTGACTTAAAAAAAACTGGATAAACCTTCTGATGGTTTCTGAGGAGCACCTTTGAAGCTCTTTCTTTGGGAAGTGGTGAGAATCGCCTCTTCACAACCTCACCTAATTAACTCTTTTAATTCTAATGTCAAGGATATCAAAAATTTTGCCAAAACAGTTTTTTTTTTCTTTTTAAATACCAGGTTGTAAGTATGTTTAGTTCTGTTTAAACATGTTTGAGCTCATCCACTCTTTACTGATCAACTTTCAAGTCTCAAAAGGGTTATTTTAGACCTTATATTTCTGTAAATATTTTATGTATAAACTTTTGTGTTTTGTAAGTCTTATTACTCTTTAAAAAAAAAAAAAAGATTAAATCTTTTAAAACTCAAAGGTCAATAAAAGTTGGGATTGCTTCGGTACGTTGTGTACCGGTGGAAATAACTGTGGATGTTGATGAGTTTTCTCAGAGTGAAGGAGTGTGGGTGACCACGCTTGGTAAATGTGACCTGCAACATTTACTAGAAGTAAATTAGTGATGTTTTTATTGCTTTTAAGAAGTCAGCAGAGTTCATAAATTGAGAGGCAGCTGACCTGTTCTCACCTGGATCCGGCTCTGCTGCTCTTTCCTGCAGGGTAAATTAATTTCCTCCTCTCCATCTCCGTGTCCAAACTTATTTAATATCCACTCAGAGTGGGAGTCATTATTACCTGCTCACCCCTCCACCTCCATCCCGTCGCTCCTCCCCGGCCCTTCCAGACACGACTTTGAAACCGCTGCGTATCTCCGAGGCCTAATTAGAGCTGAAAGTCTGCTCGTTTAGAATCATCAGCCCTCGCTTTGCCGTGAATTTCAAACACTCGATGGTGTGGCTTGTGTGTAACTTTGGTCTGACCTTAGGTAAATGAACATGTGTGTCTTGTGGGGGTTCAAATACTCAAGATTTGGATTGTGCCGCGTTGTGCTAAAATGATACCGCGGAGGGTATTTTCCTAACTCAGCATGTGGCTGGTAAACATCACAATCCATCAGAGGTGGACGTCTTTCTGTTGGGGAGGTGGGGGGGGCTGTAGGGTATGAGGAGGGGGGTGACAGGGGGGAAAAAAAGACAGTTTGTTTTCACACTTAAGGAAGACATGAAATAGAGTGTCCTTAACTTAATCACCACCTTGTTTTACTACATTTGCATACATTTACATACTAATTGGGCTGCTGATTAAAATTGGTTTTGTAATTTTAATTAAGTGTCCACAAAGGTATATGATTAGCACTGTTTAAAATACAGCCTGACATAACTAGAAGCAAAAAAAAGAAGGCTCTTAGCTGCAGATTTTTTTCTCTGAACCCCCCTTTTCCTTTCATAGAGGAGGGGATTACTTACAGGGAAAGCCTGTTTCATGATAGACATTTTTTAAATCTGCACTAGATTAGGCTACCATGGCGACGGGGAGGGGAAAGTGCCGGGACAGGGCCTCCAAATCAAAAGCTTCGTACACTCCAACATGGTGTTCTGGTGACACCGGTTCCAGCTCGTCTGTTTGTCGGTGAGTGTTGATTCCACGAGTCCGGCATGTGGTGAAACGCCGACCACGGTGTCCCCGACGTTTCCACGGGGCTGTTCGTGAAGACGAACGGGCTGCTGCTGCCATAGCGTCAGGACAGATGACTTTAATACAAATGAACAACAGATAACTTTGTTCAGTCAAAATGAAGCCAACAAAAGAGGGAGAACCTGATGTGGGCGATCCTCAGTACCCCCACGACCAAAAAGCTTGTAGATCCAACTTTTAACAGCTTAGTTTGAAGTAGTTGTTTCCTCCATGGCTTTCTTAGTGTCAAACATGGTTTTGGAGGAATTTTGGTCCTTTTTCTTGAAAATGTTGCTGCAGTTTGAGCTTTTTTGACTTCATCCATCCAAAACCTTGATCGATTTATTTCTCAGGCATTCTGATGTGGATCTGCTGCTGTGTTTCTGACATGATTCTAAAATAATTTCTGATGTCTTTCCCTCTTGACCTTGTGTTTATGCATTTCAATGTTCCAGATGTGCAAACTGCCTAAACATCTGCTTTAATAGAGGTACTGCACATTTACTGATCAGTTCATTAATGGTTGAAGATTAGAGGCACATGGCGACAGCATACCCTCTTAAAGGGGGTACTTAGTGTTTCCTAAAGGATATTTTTTGTTTTCCCTTTGCCTAATATTAAAACCTAGAATGATCATTTAACTTTTAGATGGTCTTTTGGTTGAACACAACCACATTTTTGCAGTCCACAGTCCCAGTGATGTTCAGACCCGACCCAGAGGACCTTTTGGCAGGTATGAAGTTTCTGGCTTCAGATTCAAAACGAGTGTTGACGTGACTGTGGAGGTCTTCATCATTTACTTAGAAGCCAACCTCAACTTCTCCCGAACCAGAGTTTTTATTGAAGTAGGAGGCCCGCTGTTCCCCACCAGCCGAGTTCACGCCTGCGACCCAAACGCAGCAGATCCCACCTGGTTTTGCAGCAGAGCTGCAGTGTATAGCTGATTTTTTGATGACTCCATGCATCTGCATGTTTTCTTCTCTCATGTATGCATACAAGCCTTCAGCTGGGAAAAATTTTGCAACTTTTCTCTCCCACACTCTTAATGAGAGCCGCTTCTGCCAAGTCGAATGGCCTGACATGTAACAGAGAGACTCGCGCACCATTTTTCTGATGCAATTACAGCGGAGTTGGGGTATCGTACTGGGGACTTTTCAGAAATGTAATATTACCTCATTTTGTCTTTAGTGTGGTCTGGAAGGTTTTTGAGAGGCATTTGGAAGCATTTTACTTATAAAATACTTAACCATTTAAGCGATAGGATACAGTTTCCTGGGTTCTGTCCCTGTTGCTAACCACAAAAATTGAAAACTGAGGGTGGGGGGAGTACAGTAGGGTGGTACAGCTTTCCTGTGTCGTCCCTTATGAGTGTCCTCACAAACAAATTGAGGCGTCTTTCCTCCAAAAGAAATCAAAATTTCTTTGAGGATTATACAAAATGAGGTGAATGTGTCGTCAAAATGGACGCCATTTCCCAAACTGAAGAAATTTACGCATGTATGGAAACTTTGACCCTCACTTGCACATGTTCAGAGATGGAGAACATTAGATGGCAAATAAAAGAGAACGCATGTGTTGCTTCATCTTTCCGCTTAAAAATAATGTAAACAGAGCGGTGCCAGGTAGGTTTCTGGTCATAGACGGGCTCTGCTGGTAGCATCCTGGCTTCATAGTCTCAACCCAGCTCTGATAGCAACCAGGACAAGACCACCCTAGCTAAGACAGCCTGGACCCGGATGGATGGGTGAAGTAGCTGAGAGCAGCAGTGGTTGAATTGAAACCTTCCTGAAGCTTGATCGGCCTCCACCCGTAGGATACACCTGTGGTTGGTAGCTCAGCCGAGTCGGTGGTCTTCACTCCCAGACCCCTGCAGGCCAACTCATATCCTGCCACATTGGTTTCTTAGTCCATTTAATGTCAAAACTAACCATAATATCCCTAAAATACAAGTGGTTGTTTTTTATTCAGAGTCGAGATGTTAAGTTTGCTGAAAACGCTACGTAGCTAAAGGTATGACAGCTAGTTGATGCAGTTGTGACCGAAAAAAAAAACTGTGCTTCTAATTATATAATTTTATATAAGTATAAATAACTAATTTCACTTGATGTGGAACATAAAAGTCCACTCCTGTACAGGCTTCAGAAGTGTTTAAATGGAGGTCAGTGGAGATTCCCCCTCTAGTGGTCATTTGAGGAACTGCACATTTTTTATGGTCTCTTTATTAATCCAGATGTGGTTGAACCCCCAGTATTCACAGCAGAAGTGACTTGTTTCAACATGGATGGTCTGATTTGTTGTTTTTGTAACTTCAAAAACAATCAAACCCCAAATCATCACACCTCCACCTCCGTGCTTGGCTGAATGTAGAAGTATAAAGTAAATTTTCTGAATGGCTGTGATTTTAAAAATTCAGTATGTGTGTGCCTACACAGCATTTATTAAATCTGAATATTTGTTGGTTTGCACAATTTTCATCTTTCCAACAGATGTTATGTTTTAGTAGGGATTTTAGGAGCTTTTTCTTTTTTTAAATTTAAATATAAACGTGACCTCTGAACTAAGGAGGCCTCTTCTTCTCGGTATAATCTATCCAGGACGGCGTCTGGCATCGAGGAAGTCCCGCCATCACAGGCGCCCGTTCCCACCTCTGTGATGACGAAGCCGTCTGTCATCCCGTCCAATCCTCAAAGCCGTCGTTTGGAAACCCTCCTGAATTAAGGCATTAGATTCGCTCTCGTCCCAAATCCTCCCTCTTCTTGTTTTGCTCTTAAATTGCTGCTTCTTGAGTTACTAAGCTGCTCTAATAGGTACAACCTGCACCGACTGTGTGTCCTCAGATGGGACGTACCTCTCTCTCGGTTGATGTTGTGTGCGCCGAGGATAAAGAGCTATCCCACAATGCACCCTGTCACACGCGATGCGGGGCTCGTTGTGGTGATCTCGCCTGGCCCCAGAACACCGTCCTCGGCGCCAAAGATTTAAATGTGTTTCTTATTTCTTGCTTTGCTGTCGACATCAGAATGTTTCCAACCTCAGTGTTTTATGTGTGTGATCACCCCTCTCACCCCCACCCCCACCTCCACCCCTCCAGAAAACAGTTAAAACACACACATACACATTCATGGGACTCTTACATAATGACACATCTGCACACAGCAGTCAAATGAAGCCACATGAAACACATGCAGGCAAGGTGAGCTTCGTAATGCCGTCGAACGTCGGTGGCAGACGCCTCTCCGGGCTCCCGAAGCTTTCTGGGAGTCTAACCAGCATCCCAGCAGCCTCTGCGGCCGCCCACACATTAATTTGCCATAAAGCATGAGCACACATCTGCTGCCAGGTGTTATTGCGTTAAATGTCTCATGTGGATTGGTTTATTTTGTAAGTATATTATTTTGAAATGCAAAATTCAATTAACTCATGAAGACTAAAGTGTGTGGCAGAGAAGTGAAACAAGAACGTTACCGCCGGTACTTCTGTGTGGATGTTGGATGAAAGCAGAGCAGCAGTTCTGAAGCCCAGATGTGGGAGGTCCAGTTGATCAGGAACCGACTCCGCCCATCACTGGTTATTCTGAAAATGGGGCATTTAAAAGGAACGCACCCACCTTAACTGGGATTTACCACAACCTAGCTGTTTTAAATTGACTTGTGCTAAGCTACGATGCTAACATTCATTCTGATGAATCCATCCATCAGTTCTCGTTCCAGATGTTCTGGTACTAACATCTGATCTGCTGTTAGACGTTGGACCCATCCTGGTCTGGAGGTGGTCCTGGAGGAACTCTGAGGAGATTTTATGACGGTATTCTATCACTTGATGGATCTCTCTTTATAAAAGGACCTGGACAAACCCTCCATGGTGTCACCATCGGGTTTCTGAAGAGTCGGTCTGAAGTCCATTTTTGACAGCCAGTCAGTTGTTGTCACAATCATTGCAGAAGTTGACTCCACCCATTTTTGGTTAATCCAAAAGTGGGCTAACAGTGTTACCTGATCAAATCTGTCCTCATATCTGTTGTGACTAATGTTTGAAGGAGTGAAACAAGGACTTTCAGAGTTAAAATGAGCTCCATGGATTCCTTCAAATAGCTGATAGCTGATGTGGGGACTGACCATGTCCCTATGAGGGACATAGTCCCTCATCCTGGCCAAAGGTGACAGGTTAAACCACTAGCTACCTGGACCAGTAAGTCAGTCTAGAAAGGTCCATGTTGAAGGAGTCAGCTGTTCCAGCGGCTAGAAGTTAATAAGTCAGAAGATCTGGCTGGCAGCAGAGGAGCTGCAGTTTTAGCCACGTTAGCATTGGGTTCATAGCAGTATTGAGTCACTGTTAAACTAAACATGGGAAAACAGTGAAGAATAAAATTGGTGGACGTCTTTAAGTATTAAAACTTACCTTCGTCAGCTTTGCCAGTGGGTAAAACCTTAATCTGTCAGTTTTTCCATTAAATGGTTTTTACTCAGAATTAGCACCAATAAAACGACCTCTACAGTCGCCATGTTTGTTGATATCGGTAGTTGACTCCTCACTGCCCCCTGCTGGATGAGTTGCTTAGCAACACAAATTATCTGTGTCAGAGTGACAGAAACGGCATTTGCAGCAGACATTTTTAAAAACAAGGCTTCAGATGTCAAACCTTCGTAGAACATCCGAGTATTTCCTTCTTGGGTAAATTAAGAAAAATCTGCCATTTCTCAGAGACAAAGTAATGGAAAGCATCTCGGAGTCTGACTTTGTGGGTGTATGAAGGTAGAAGAGCTTATGAAATAAATAAACACTGGTACAGGACGCCAAAGTGACTTTCCACCAGACCAGCCACTGTGGAAGTGACGCACAAATCACAGAGGTCTGCTGCTCGCCGTCAGGCCTCATAGGTGGCATGGCTGATGAATGCCGCTTCCCACTTAAGCGAGAGCATTATTCTAAATAAAATAGAGCACAAACACCAGCCTTTGCGCACTAATGGTATTTGTCAACATGAAAGAAGTGTTACTGAGCCGCGCTGCTGCCTCTCGTCTCTTTGCTGATGCCTTGCCAAATACTTATCCCCTCTCTGGTGAGCATTTAGTGTTAACTCGCGGCGGCTCCTGGGAATCGCACGTATAATGAAATTACCTCAGCGCAAACAAATAGGGTCAAGCTCTCAAGGAGACGAGCATTAGGGCCGCGTTTTGCTGATTACGAGCTGCGTTCTTGTGGCTGTCTCGCGGAAGCCGTGCTGGATTGCTGGGATCTGCAGGACGCCGCCATGTCCAATCCCACGTAAACACGCCGCCAGGAGAAGAGTCGAGGAATCGCACGAAGAGGACAAAAAAAAAACAAAACAGGATTACAGTCAACAGCTCCTAATATTTTGTCGATTTGCAGCTGATAATTAAGCAAATTTCATGCCGATTTGCAGAAAGAAAAAAATCAAGACAAAGTTTATGGCGAGCAGAGCGTCATCTGTTTGTACCTGTGGAGAACAGACGAGTCGATATTCCCCCGAGCTGCAGCGCCGCCCTTCATCATAATGCCATTTCTTCACCATAACAATGCTATCAGATGTGTTTTTCTGCAATTCGTCTCACCTGTGTTATCGCTGCCAGCAGAGCAAGAGATGCCATTACCTAGACGACCGTGACGGAGCGTTTCGTAATTATCGGTGGTAATGACTTGAGTTTTGCTCAAGAAGGAGGGGAGGGAGCCGAGCGAACGCCGCCTCAAACCGAGACGGAAATATTCCACCGGAGGCTGAGGAGCTGAGAGACTTTCCTTGGCAAGCGGCATCATCACAAACGCTCATCTGCCAGAAACTGTTGACAGAAAATATGCCCCGTCAGCAGAAATAACCACTTCTTTCCCCCCTGTTCGTTTACAGGCCCCCTCCTCGTTCTTCTGTCGCCCTGACAGTCTGATGAAAGACAAAGCTCCCCAGTGAGGGACACCAATAAATCAGACAAACCAACAAGAGCAGAGACCACCTATTCTGCCTCCTCCGTCAGCCGGAGACGCCGTCGCGGGCGTTGTTGTTGTTGTTGCATGTTTTTATGTTTCTCTGGCTTTTGTTGGCCGCCTCCTCTGGAGCTGGTGACAACAGCTACCCGGTTGGTAATCTCCTGTTCAGAAATGAGCAAATGGAGGCATAAATTTGGGATTTAGACGGAGGTAAATTGGGATTGACGGAGGAAGCGCTGGTGTCTGGTAATCCGTCGGCGCTGAAAGGGTTTGTAAGCTCGCTGTTGTCTGTTTTTTGGAGGTGACGTCTTGAAAATGAAAGGAAATTTTAAAAAAGGAAACAGATGCCTTATTCCTCTGATTGTTTTAAGGCTGATTTACATCCTAAACAGCCAGGTTTTGGACAAATATGAGGTAAATGAATAAATATGGATTTCATGATGATTTTTGTCTCACCTGGACAGGTCATACAGAAGTTAGTACCCTGTGTGTTTTTGTTTTTTTTTTTAATTCTAAAAAAAAAGAGATGAAAATCACCTAATTATAGTGGATCTTCCTTGTGTTCATTTTGTTTTTCTTTACAAGAAAGAGAAAAATCACGTGGACAACATGAGAAACCCACAGTTCAGTCGGGCTACACCTGAGGTCAAAGTGATCAATCAAAATGATCAGACAGGGACACTTGGACTGGACGGGGGTCAGGTTAGCTAAGATGTACTTTTATGAACCTCGCTGAACTTCCATGAAGAGGTTTTCTTCTGGAAACCCCACAAAAGACTGGTCCAGTCTTCTGATTGTCCTGGAATGGACAAGAGTGGAGCCTGGAGGCTCTGAGATGTAGATCTTGGGTTTTCTTGGATGTCTCTGAGCTGGGATGTCCACTCCCTGGACATTTGACAACTGTCTTGAATATTTTCAATGAATAAATAATCTTTCCCACTGTAGAATATTGAACTTTAACAGTTTGGAAACACGTTTGTAGCTCTTTCCGTGTTGAACAAATGCTTCTCTAAGATACATGCTTATATCTTTCCTTCTTGGCATTGTATTGACGTGGATTTTCTGCATTTGCAGACAGATCAAACATCAGCTTTTACATCAGTGTGCACACCTCCTGATGGATTCACCTGGCTGCAGCTTTCCCTTTTTAAACCCCTTTGAAGCAGTGAAGGGGGTACTTAGCATTGCCCACTTCATGTTTTTTTCTTTTTTTTTTAATGGTTTAATTTTTGTTGTTTTTTGTTTGGTTGGATTTGGCTACCATTTAAATCTTAAAGTAGAAATAACTCTTATTTTATGACGTATTTAAGGAGAGTTTTAAAATGATGACGGCTCCTCTCAAACATCAGGTTTGATGTGAATTTAAAATGAGTTTGGACACTTGAGCGGAGATGATTGGACTTCTCTGGACTTCCTGTATTATCCCCTCCTGAGCCCCTCCAGCTCCATCCTCGTGGCCCTCAGCGCTCGTGGGTGCTCCAGCATTCAGGATCAGAGTGGGTGAGCTCCACTTCCTGCTGGAAACCTCCCAGGTATTCAAACTGGCAGCTTCCCAACCGGCGGCCCTCAGCTGCTCATTCACCGCTGCTAACGGGTTATGGACGGACCGGCTTTCGCTCCCGAGCCACTTGAATGTTCGGAGTCGGAGACTCGGCTACCTGGAAGGGTTATCAGATGTCTCACAGAGGAGGAAATAACCTCTACCTAACAAAATAAAACCCCAGCTCCCTCCCTCTGACAACACGGTGAAGAATGCAACATGGACTAACTGGCAGTGAAGGCAATTTGTCGCCGGAGCCGGCTCCCCCTTCATTCCTGCACCATCCAGATTTCCCATAAGGAATGTGCTTCGGTGTCATTCATCACCGGGCCCATACGGCAAACCGCTCGTTGTGGCGGTGAAATATGAGTCGGAGAGGGGAGGCATTTTCACACGGTAGCGCCGCTGAATGGAGGATTATTTTGGCAAGCTCCCCAAAGATACTCCAACACCTTCTTACTGCTGTTGCAACACGCTGTTTATCAAATGTCTCAAGACACGGGAGGCGCACAATAAACATCAACCGCTGAATTACAAGCGCTGATTTCTACCACATAACTGTATCCCATAAAGAAGCGGAGAAAAAAAAAAAGGTGCTGGGAGAAAAACACAGCACTCCATCTTGTTATAATAACATGTCTGTTTATGAAGATGGAGGATGACAAGAGCATACCTGCCTGTGAGCGTGAAGCTGAGTGATAGCATTCACGCTTGGGGAAAGGACGTGGGCTCGTACAGCAGGAACGCCACTCGTCTAATTAGCTGCCTTGTGTGGAAAACTGCAGATGAATTTAAACCATTTTGGGGGAATAGAAAGTGTTTGAGAGCAGCAGAAGAAAAGAACGTCAGCTGTAAAGAACACATAATGATCACGCTTTCCTGAAGATGTTCATCCACAAGTACTCCCAAAGTACTACAGGAAGAAGTAGTAGTACTGTGTATAAGAGAGTAGTTAGATGTGACGTCACAGATCCAGATCAGAGTTGAGTTAACCCGACTTGGCTGAAGGAAGTTGGTAGTGCAGACGTGACGCTTATGTAAAAGAGAGAAGAGGTGGGAGGGGTTAAACTGAGTGACTCCGCCCACTAAAACCAGCTGCTGTAAACAGAGCTGTGAACAGGCGTTGAACTGTTCCCTGAAGCTAATGTCTGCTCTGCTCCGCTAAACATGAACGCAAAGTTTGTTTTCATGTCAAGTTACATCCCGTAAATCGAACATCTTTAAATGAGCGATTCTCGCTTCATCTCCAGGGTTTAAACTCATAACCTCACAAATCCAGAGAGGAAGGTGAAAGGGACTTAAAGATGTAGATGTGCAGTTCCTTTAATGACCACAAGGGGCTGGCTCCAAAAGCAGGCAAATCTTCGTTGATCTCAGTGTTGAAATGTCAAACAGACGAATGTCCCAGATGGTTGGTCCAAATTCTCCCAGAACATTTCTGGTTTCGTTTGCTTTCGACACTGGACAACGTCTCAGTAGTCTGTTGGTTCCAACAATGGTGAATGGTGTGATCTGACACTGATGGACCTTGACCCTGGAGGTCACCTTGAATCTCGTTGGAAGTTGTTCTGGACTCTTTGGTGTCCATTTGTCTCTTCAGTTTGTCCTCAGTTGTTCTCTTGTGTCCACGTCCAGGGACGTTGTCTTCAGTCCTGTGGAGCCTAAACTTCTGAATGAAATGTCCAACTGTAGTTACAGAGCATCAAGGTGCTTGGAGATGTTGGTCTAGAATGTTATCTCCTCAGACGTCTGTGTCCTTTACTTCTCTGGTCCATCTTCAGTGAAATAGTCAACCTGACTGAGGATTGAAGATACCTGAGACGTTGAGAACAGGACACACTTCATGGCAGAATCCTTTTCTAGGGTAACAAAATATGTTTGAGTTTCATTAGTTTTTAAACGACTTTGTTGAACCTCGCTTAAAAAGTAATGTCTGAATTTCATTTGTTCAGAAAATGATTTTTTTTCTCATGACATTTTTTTTCCCTCCTCCCCTTGCGTATCTAATTCCTGAGAGCAGGTATCTCCTCCACGCCTGCCCTCTGCACTTCATCACATGGAATTAGACTGGAACACCTTCTTGTGATGATCTCAGTCCACGGAGGCTTCACAGCGTCAGCACCCTCTCCACCGCTGAGCCGGTTTTCCTCTTAACACTCTCAACTTCTTTGGTGGGGGGGTCTGGTTAATGCACGGTAAACAACTAAAGCACTTGGAGCCTTTAAATCCCAACAGGAGGAGAGAGTGAGGGAGGGAAAGTCGGATAGAGAGATGTGATGGTGGGGGTGTGGGGGGTGGAGCCGAGGGAGAGTCTCTCTCCCAGTGGGAGATGACAAATGCCATATGTCCTGAGCACAGCGCTTGTGTTAATCCTCGGCGGGTTCCGGCAAGCCCACATCCGACTCTTCGACCTCTGTAACCCCAAACCTCCAACCGCTTCCTCAGCCTCCACTAGACCTGGAAAATGATCGAATGTAAGACCTTTCTTCGAAGAAGGTTTCTTCCACCTTTTGTTCCTGACAAAAAGACTCGATGTTTTCAGTTTTAAACGTGTCTAAATGTTTACTTGGTGGTGTGGTGACGTGCTGCTTCAACTATGTGTTCCTGGAAGGTGGAGATCAATCTTGACCTTGTTATCCTTGGAAAGCGATCAGTGGTGCTGGTGAGTGTACACAATGGGAGATCCGAACGGTGCCAGCTTTAGATCTTTTCTTGTGTGTGAAGTTAACTGTCAGCACCCTGCGACAGTTTAGATCACCTGAGGAGGCTTTGACCGAGCCGGGCTCTTGTTTGGAGTAAACTGTGGAGCTCGGTGTTGAAAGCCTGGCTCAGACCGATGACTCCGGCCTGGTTTTCATACTTCCACTCTCCCAGCCATTCGTCGTTGCTCAGAGCCCAAACGAAGCTCTGCCTCGTCCCACGCCGAACCCTGAACGGCACCCAGACCGAAGCCTGGAGCGCGTTCAGCTGTAATCATGTGGTTAAGGAACGAGCTTTCCTCGCTTATTGGCTAAATCGGCTCCTTACCTCCATGACGCCGCAGCACTGATGGGGCTCGATGCATCATGAGCACATTAGAAATCGCATGAGATACTTTGGTCCATTCTTCTTCATAAGTTTTAACTCATCCATTTAGGTCGAGTCCTGGACTTGGACTAGGTCAACCCACAACGCTGACTCTGTGAATTTCAAGTCATTGGGGTCGTTTCCTGTCACATGACCCAGTTTGACCTTTTCCATTTGCTTCTCTAAGACCACAGCTTATCCTTTTCCCTTTAGATGTTGTGTTTACACTCACCTGAATGCTCCAGACCAGAAACCTTGATTAGCTGCCATGTATCCTCTTAAATCTCTTATCCTCTTAATGTTTCTCTTTTGCTTCCTTTTTAGTAAATAAATGACGACATGCTGGTAAAAGGAAACACTGAGACTCGGTATGATCGGATGATTTTTACTACGTTTTTACAGAGTACACACACACAAGTGTACAACTAGGTTTAAAAAGGCGATGGGTTCACGCTTTACCTGCATATTTTACTTTCCAGTCATTGCAGCTTCTCCTTTATGAACGCTGAAGGATATAAATCCAAAATGAGGTGGAAAATTTGTAATTAATCTGCTCTGGTTGACACCGGCAAGGCATTACCTCGGCCTGCCCAACCCCGTTTGTCTGGCTAACATTAAGTGGCTAATTTTAAAAATCTAGCGTGCAGTCAATTTCCCAGGATGCCTCGAGGGAGGGGGGTGGGGGGTGGAAAGGTAGGGGATGACAGGAGGAGCTAATTTTACCCGCCTTATTTACCCCTATGCATCATGCAGCAGCTCTCATCTGACACGAGTGACGGCGGCATCGAAATTAGACCGACTGTGGCTGGCGTTGGGAATTTATGACGCCACACCGGAATTTGTTTGTTCGGTATATATCTGTGTGTGGGGGGGGGAGAGAGGGAGAAATCCTGGAGAAATGCATCTTTTTAATAACAGTCGGTGAGGTTAATGCAGCTTACCTCGGAGTGCCGACAGCGGCAGGAGACAGACGATGCTCAGATACCTTTAAAGAGGAGTTTACCTACGCCGGAGTCAGGCCTCTGTGTCTGATCGCTGTTTGTTGTTCAGAAGAGGATGGAAAAAAAAAACAGGGGGTGAGGGGGTGAGGAAAAAAGAGAAAAAACCCAACTCTTAATGCTATTGTGTGCCTATAACCATCTGTCACAGCTAGCCTGGAGATGAGAGTGAGATTAGGAGGAATAAACGTCGGGGCCGCGGAGCATCGGTAAAGCCTTCAGGGCAGCAACAACAAAAACACCAAACTCAAAGAGGGCTTTCTAATTCTGAGGCACTCATGGATTACAGATCGTAACCTGACAGTGTTTGGGGGGGCCGGAATGACGAGCAATATTACAGCGACACTTGGATGATGATGATGATGATGATGATAGCAGTGGCGGTGATGGCGGTAATGACGGCACTCGCGTGGCTTCATCTTGCGTTACTGCGAACTGAAATGAAAAGGCGGTGGTACGGAGGGAGGAAGAGGAGTAGGTGTGGGGGGTTGAAAGGAAATGGTGTCTTCTCCTTCTCCCCCGGCCTCACCCCGCCCTCCCTCCCCTCCTGAATGCCGAGGGCTTAAGGAAAGGCATTTGGTGGCTCCTGAGGCATCCGCGGATCTCCCCTCCTTAAATTTACCGTGAAGGTTCTTAGACTCCCTATTCAGGCAGGATATTCTCGTTTATTGCTTTTAGAAGACAAACCTCACAAAAGTACAGTGTCATTGCTTCTGGAGAGCAGCGAGGCCCTGGAAGAATACCGAGCACCAGAAAAGCCCCCACCGCCCCCCCAACATCCCTCCCAATGAATTATGTACAATGTGACACAGAAAGCAGGCTTCTTAAGGTGCTTTACATTCGGAGAATTAAGGTAAAGAGCATGACACCAGAGAGCAGAATTTAATGTCGTTGAATAAAATCACTTTTCCTCTTAATTAATTTGCACCTCGGCGCAGCAGCAGGTTAGTCCTCGTCGAGCTTTGAAGAGGCGAACAGTCAGGTCCGTTATGAGCCTGAATATTGTTTACATCTGGAAATATTTCTGTTCATCAAGTCGAAATGACAACAGTGGTTTTTCTTAACATTGAACATTTGAAACCTGTAGAGACTTAAAAAGGAAAATAGTTTATTTATGCTTCTGTATTGAATCATCTAACCTGGAAGCTCCATTTCTACTCCATTTTTGTATGTTTTCACATTCGTCCGCTTTAAATGTCGTTTTCCATCACTGTTCCTCAAACTAACGTACATAATTTGTATTCATATGGTTGCTTAGCAACACATCCATCAGGGGGCAGTGATGTGTCAATCACCAACAAATAATGACCGTTGGCGAGTCTTTAGCTGTTTGTTTAGTGAAGAGCTTTATGAAGAAACTAAATTTTACGAAAAGACGAATGAAATAAAAGCGGGATACAGACGGACTTTGTTTCAAATAGTTTAAATGGATCTTAACCATTGAAGCAAATCAAACTGTAATTCCTTTAATGACCACTTGGGGGTGGCTCCAAAAGTGAGTCAGTCTCCTGGAGACATATTTGCCTCCCGACACCAAACACAGATTGTTCTGTACTTAATTTATAATTGTTAAATCATAGATTTATGCATAATTTGTTTTTTTGTTTGGCTGCCATCAAAAAAATGTCGCATCATTTTTCAGCTTGGTTAGTTCGGTTCGTGTTCAGAAATATTCTTTTCAGTCTAACCTAAATGCCGCACCGCGAGCCACGTGACGGCTGTCCGCTCCGTCACTAACCAATATCAGTCTTGGCATAGTGTCGTGTTTCCATGGCAACCAGCCTGAAACAATGAGCTGAGAAGCGTGGGAACAGACTCGGTTGCCAGTACCACAAGGCTCGATCGCATCGCCATCATCTGCACAGATTGGCGAAGCTGAGCTTGTGGGGAATGAGATCAGGTGGTTTCGGTTGAACTAGTTTCCAGTCTTGTTTGCTCCGCCCATTTTTTGGGTTAACTGCGGTTGGATGGCGAACAAAAACTAACCTTAAAACAACTCTTCAGGACACCTGATGGACGACGTCTTGGGTGGTTCGTGTAGTTTGTTTCATACAGTCTACGCTTTGATCCGGGACGTTCAAACATGGCTGTTCTTGTTCGGTCTCGTTCCTTTTATTGAATTTTTTTGACTTTGGTGTTGTCATAAGAAGGGGAATCACATGATGAGCTGGACTGAGGTCATGTCGGCGTTCTGGCCAGCGAGGGAAGCTGTCGTGTTGTTTCCAGGAATCCTACGCCTCTATGTCACAAGATGAAGATGAGGGTGTATGTGAGAGACGTGAAGGTCGGGGCTGACATCACACACGAGAGAGCGAGACGGGTTTGACTCGGGATTAGTTGATGACACCTCGGGAACGCCAAGACGACCACAGCGCTTGATCTCGCTGATTGTTTTTTTTTTGAAGTTATAGTTGGGAAATAAAACATGTTTATGCTGATAGAATGATGTTCCAGTCCGTTCGTGTGAATAAAATATCGTGCTGACATGACTCGAGAGAGACCAACCAACCAGGCTGCTTCTGTCGCCCTGAAACGGTGATGTCACCCAGTCCTGTGGCCGTGGGTGAGTCAGACCTGCCTCCACCCTTCAAGGCCAAAAAAGCACAAACTTTTGATGAGAAGCAAGCGAGAATATCTTTAAACAAATCCACCACACTGGGGCAGGGCTGAGTATCAGTTTATGAGCTTTGGCGCTCCGGTTGTGGATTACATCGAATGTTCTGAGCTTCTGTCGGAATCCCCCTCGGTTCCTCCAGCAGGGAATGCTGGGTATCCACAACTGTGAGGCTGACAGACAGGGAAACACCAACTGCGCTGAGGTTTTCTTTCCAAGAGGGTCAGGTCAGAACCGGGAATCGCCTCCATGTTGGGGGGTCAGTCCAGGTGCCTGATGATGGGTGGAGGCCAGTGGGTAACTGGGACCAAGGCTCAGAGGAGGACTGACCTCCTTCGGCTTCATCTGGACACATTTACGAGTGAGAAGAGAATAACTGATAATGAACTGCTTCTGCATGGCCAATACAATAAGTTACTATTTTTACATTTTATATCCGTCTTTAATGATCCTCGGAGCATAAAACAAATCTAAGAGTGGCTCCAGCCAAGCTGTAACGATCCTGGCTCTAAACATTTTCATTTAATTTTGTCTGAGTAAGAAACTACAATACTTTCATGATGAAAAAAACAAATGGAAAAAAAAGACTTGGGCTGTGGTTTAAAAAAAAAAAAAAAAGACCTAAAGTGATCTGGTATATCGGGTTTTATAAAAGTCAAATATGAGGTCAGCGGCCAGTTTTTGTAGATTTAAAATAAAAACACAAACAAAAGACACAACTCAAACATTTTGCATATAAATTCAGTCAATAAAATGCAGTGATTTGTAAAAAAAAAATAAAAAAATATATATATGTGTACAATAGAAACTGCATCCCTCAGGAAAGAGGTTAAGCAGAATTACGACTTGTTTATGTGCCAATAATAAAATTTGCATTCAAGTATTTTATGAACAACAAATAAATTCAAGTATTCAATCTTTAGTGCACTGAAGATGAGTTAAAAAAAAAAAGAAATATATATATATATATATATATATATGTAGAGAGAGAGAGAGAGAGAGATATTAATTAATATATATATAGTTTAATATATTAATGTATCTCAACCACAAAAACAATAACCTTTAAGGGGGTTCATTTATTTATTGGATCAATAAAAACGATGTCATTTCCTCCTTCATCAACCAAGACTTTATAAGTCATGTTTGTTTTCTGTTTCTTATTTTTACAGTAAAATTGAAACATCAAACGTATTTTGCAGTTTGGTTGTTTGCAAAAGCGAAAAACATATGAATGTTGAAAAGCAGATATCCACCGAACAAACAACTACCTGGATCTCCAGGTAATCGGATACTTTCAGGAGCCCATCACTAGGCCCTTTATTCCTCTTTTTAACTCCAGTAATCGAATAAAAATAACAGGAATAGTAGTTAATCTGTTACAAAAAGAAATGAATAAAATATTTCTGGATACCCAAGGTGTCAGTGCTGAATATGCCCCTAACAAACGGATGTCCGGATGTGTATGTTCTCGTCGTCAGGCTGCGCACGTGTCAGGGTGGGATTTCATCCGCCGCCATTTCTTGTCTTTTTGGGTTGTTTTCTCCATTTTTTTTTTTTTTTTTGGCTCGTCTTTCTCTCGGAGCTCTGACATCTCGTATTTTGAGGCGTTTTTGTCTCGCCCTCGTGTGTACAACAGCAGTCGTGTTCAAGCGTACGTGCACGGGCGTGTGCACGCTCAGCTGCCCTTCCCACTGCCCTTGTCATACTGGTCCCAGTGCTGCGGGGCTCGTTGCTGGTTGGACAGCTCGGGTCAAGGTCTTCCCTCCTCTGATCTGACCGACAGGCTGTCACGGCAACAGCCCGACACCGCTGGCCGAGTCTGTGGACTCGTCCTCGCACGTGCACACTCTTCACCAGTGACAAGCCTGCACAGTTGCAAGTACACACCATCTGAAAGCACACAGATTAACTGACAGTACAGAGTATATTTGCAGGCGTGTACACACACACGCTCGCCACTGCAGGCCCCCACCCTCATGTAGATTGACAGTAAGGTTTATTACTGCTAATACTCTCAGCTGTAAAGGGAGAGCAGCAGCATCCTAATGGGAAATGGACTCATTTCCTAACACAATAAGGGCAAGGGTGCGGCACACGCCCATATTTGGTCAACGGGGGCGGATAATCTGGCTGACTTCCTCCCGACTGCACCGAATGGACAATGTACTCTCTCAAAGTTCCTCCAAGGGTTCAGTCCGGTAGTTTCTTAGTTTCTGGTTCACAGGAAGCTGCTTTTGTGAGACTCAGGAGTGACATTTGAAGGAATAAGGTGTGACTGTTTATCCAGAAATAATATCTGACAGGACTATTAAATCTGTTTTTGTCAGGAGCAGGAGATATAAAGAGTGCACATAAATATTAGATTTCAAGTTTACAAGGACAATTCCCACCTAAAGAAAACATGATAGTCTATGAACACATGAAAGCTAAAGCATGTCAGTGATCTAAGATTCATCAGTCTGGAGGAAACCCCCCCCCCCCAAACTTCTCTTTCTGAAATCTGACTGAATTCAAGTCAACCAGATTGATGCAATGCCAAACCCTCTTCCCTTAATCGTGACCTTGAGTACGGCAGGGTAGCTAATCACAGCTGGTGGACATCTTGGGAAGGTCATATTTTCTTTGTTCTGATTGGATTATACCTGAAGTGATGTAGATTTGTGAACAAGCCACTGATTCTGTTGGCTGTTAGTGTTCCTTACAGGTGTCAATCACCCAAATCCGTCAAATCGTTCCTGAGATATGGTCTTGTACAAGAGATCGGCTGATTCACCAAAACCCAAAATAGTGAGGTAAATATCAAATGAACAAGTTGTATGATTTAGTGGCTGGAAAAACCTCATGTGTGTCTAAACCTGAAGTCAGATTATCCAGTTATGAAACATTTTTGGTTCAATAAATGGCGAGATAATCCAGGATGGATTTCTGGAACGTATAAGCTCTCAATGTGGAAGTATTTTTGAGCAGGAATCTCTAAAACTGGCCTCATGAAGACAGGGTTAATGATTCTTTCACTGTTTCCTCTTTTTAGAAGTGTTTTCTGCTTGTTTTGGAGTTATCCAACCGCAGTCACGCGAGAGCGGCTGCTGACATGTTCCTGCATCTGAACGAATCTCTTGCTATTTTGGACTTTTCTTCATTAGTGTTTCATGAGGCTGCACGGCACTAATTAGGTGTCTATATTTCTATATCTCGTTATTGGATTTATTTTATATTGTGCTTAATAGTAAATAGTGTTTGAATTTTAAAACACACCTCTTGGGTGCAACATAAAGGGGAATTTTTAATCACATTTTCTGTAAATGAAAGGACCCGGTCTGCTCGTTTTCCCCCCTTCAATTTTTCCCAATGTGTCTTAATGAGTTTGCAGGTTTCTTAAGTAGATACTCGCTCTGATTATATTTTTCGATATTTCTGTGCATACACGCTGTGTCGTGCACCCCCGCCCAGCCCTGGTCGCAGCAGGGGACGGTCCAAAATGAGATATGGCTTTAAACTGGGGGATGTGTAGGTGATGATCACCATCATCACTAGGGGTGAAAAGAGAGATGGCAGTCTTGGGGGTTAGCGTAGTTGATGATGGTAGCCGCCAGTTGCCTGGGCAACCTTTACTTTATTTATTTCTTCATTATTTATTCCTGCGGCCGCGGTGATGAGGCGTGCTAATGTGACGCTCCGCCCGCGACGCCTCTACCTGCTGACGGGCGAGCGACTCGTCTCCCGCGTTTCAGCCTGGCTTGACAATTAAGACCTGGGCGACTGTAGCCAGGGGTTAATACCGCTCATTAAAAGAACTAGGTCATTAGCGAAGAATCAAGGCTCTTAAGGCGGCAGGGGATGTGGGGTAGAGGGTGGGGTGGGGGGTTTTTTGGGAGGGGAGTGGGGGGGTTGATGGAGAGGAGGAGGAGGAGGGGCGACGGTGGCAACAACAGTGTAGAAAACTCTGCATCTCGGTGAACATGCAGCCCCTTACATTAATTAACCTCCCTTTTTCCTTGTTGGGGAGGTGTGTGAACGTGAGGGGTTGGGGGGAGAAATCCGCCGTTATCATATATGCACATGGCTGTACACCGATTAATTGCAGGGTAAAAAAAAAAAAGAAAGAAAGCTAGTTTTCTCGTCGTCCCTGTGGTCGCCTTGTGCTCCTGTGTGAGCCCAAGTTACATTATTTGAGAAAGATGAAGGCTGGGAGGGGTTGAGGGGATGGATGGGGGGGTTGAGGGGGGTGTCTAATGTCTGTATGATGAGTAAAAAGGGTATTAAAATTAAGGAGGGAATCATGGCAGAAATCAGCCTTTGCTTTACCACGGGGGAAAGGAGCAAATAAAAGCCACGGAAATGAAAATAAATAAGCCCTGCTAATACCTCACCTTAAGGAGCAGGAGCTGCACCCGGCTTAACCGCCGCTGTTTGCCGGTAATTTGTTTGTGGACTTTATTATTAAGCTCTCCACACATTGTTTGACCTTCAGTAAGGAGAGCTGCTGGTGAAAGGGCTTTTTCAAACAAACGATGAAAGACTTGTGGAACGCCAAGTGACCAGACATCAGTCGCAGCTGATTTAAACTGTGAAATGAATCGAAAGGCCGATTTACATTTATGTGGGAAAACTGCAACAACGCTGCCTTCTTCTTTGGGATTTTTTTTTCTTTAGTTTGTATTTACATATCATGAGAGATGACATCAGATGGTTGGACAAAGAAGCATTTTCATTTTAAGATCAAACGTTTGATTGCATTTAGGAAGTTGTCAAGGTCTCGCCGTCTTTTCTTCCATCTATCAGCAAAAACCACCCAAAAGAACTTCCCAAACCAGCCGCCTCCTGCAGCAGCTGGATTTCACATCATTGTGTCACACGTCAATAACAAATGGCGAAGATAGCTCGCAGACATCATGGTAGAAGAGACAAAGGGTCTGAAGACACTCGTGGTGTCTTGAGAAGAAACCAAGTGAAGCTTTGGAGAGATCTGGACAAAGCCTTTGTGACATCACCTACGAGTTTCTGATCCAGGGTTGTGAACGTTGTTTTTTTTTGACCAATGAAAGATGCCGTATTGGCAGGAGCTGACTCTGTCCAAATCCAGTTAACCCTAAAATGACCAGGTGGGAGGAGCAAGCAAGCTTCAGGGTTGGCTGGACCACCTAACTCTGTTACCACAAAATACCAGTTTTAGTTTTAACTCTAACTATCGTTGCTTTAGGTTCTGTCTGATTGAATCTGTCCATGTATCAACGATTATTGTGAGGGAGGAAAAGCTAATATAAGTGTCGTGGGTATGGCTGGAAAAAGAAAACAACCCTTTTACATCATATAACACGCCAACTTTAGCCTCCAACACTTTAGCTTCAATTAGCCTCTGTTAGCTGTGATGCTAACGGTGCTAACAAGTGTAAGTATACATCAACACTGATTTTTTTTTCTTTTTTTACCATTCTGCGATGAAATTACATAACAGCACTATATGTAGCTCTTAGTATTGTCTCAAAACAAACAAAAATAAGCTGAGTAGGCAAGTGTAAGTATATGGACACTAGCCTCCGATATTTGAACATCTATTAGCTGTTATGGTAACAGATGCTAAAGCTTTGGAAACTAAAGTGTTTCTTTATGTTTCCTATTTGGTGTATCGACAAATACCTGGCTGTTGGCTAACAAATATAAACACATAGTTTAACTTTTAATACTTTAGCATCTGTTAGCATCATGGCTAGCAGATGCTAACAGACAATGAACAGCTTTTTATTTAAATTAACTTCACAAAACCTAAACTAGCACATCGCATTCACCTTTAAAATAATTGAAACATTGGCTAGATTTAAAACTGAAATTTTTAGGTGAAAAGGTTCGTCACTTTGATGTGACTACATAAACAGTACTCCTCTGCTGCTGAGGAAATTGTGGGCTTCAAGAAGTTCATATTTGAGCCCCAGTAAGGGTAGAAATGTCAAACATTATCTTGATTTTGGATGAAAAGGACAGTGATCACCAAAAACCAAGACGCCTGCTGTGCAGCATCTTTGAACGGGAGACACAAAGGTCTGAAGATGTAACAGCCTCCCAAATGTTCTCCAGAGGCTTTTACTTTGAAGATCAATTTGAGAAAAGTAGGTGTGATTTCCCTCCAAAGGTGGACGTCTCACTTTCGAACAAAACTCTTATCAAAGCGCTTTGATACGTTACTTTTCATTTTCTGCAATAAAGTGTTGAGAGGGAGAAAGAGAGAAATTCAAGAGGGGGTAAATTAGCCTTAATATCAGGCCCGTGTGACAGTGTTTTTATCTGCTAATTTCTCAAGCAACATAATGAGACGGTGCCGAGCGACGGAGCGATTTGAATTTAAATGATATAATACTTGAGATAGCCCTAATTCACCCATACATATTTAATCTGACATATTATCTTGCTCCTGCGATGACCTGATAGGATATGACGGGTCGGCTGCTGTGCCGGCAGGAAGGATGAGGCGCGGCGCCGCAAAGAAAGGTGGTGGAGAATTCTTTCTGTGCAATCAACGCCACTTTAGACTCCGAGTGGGACTTTGGTCTCGGTGGAAGACACTGACGAGATCCAATGAGTTTCACACCAAGGTTCTCCTGAGGAGTCCACCTTTTGTCCTCGTTGACACCAGCTTCAGTTTCTCAGAATGTAGGACGACATGATGGCCCGGTTCTGGGTCCAGTCCAACAGATGTGTAACTACTGGACCAAACTGTTGATCATTTATGTTGGTGAAAAACAAACTGAGTTTGTCTAAGAGTTTATATGTTATATGGAGATTTAACGTAAATCTGTTAATTACTGCTGCAAATTTGGACATTTTAGCATGGACATCAATGGAGATTGACTCGTTGTTGGAGCCCCCAGTGGTCAGTCCATGAACTGCAGTTTTTCCTACTTCCTGGTCGGTTTTGAAGTTAGTTGGCTTTTGGATTGAACTTTAATGGGAATTGAACTTTTGGTTGAGAAGTATCCCACGGTTGAACGATCGAGTGTATTGTGGCTCTGATTATAGTTTTCATACCTTCAACCTTTCCTCTGGGTCTTTCCTGTCCTTCACTGGGAAAGTGGTAATGTACTCTTTAAATGTGGTTATTTTATATCATTACATATCCTAAAAGTAATCTGATTACTCTGGGTGTTAATATTAGACTATAAAAACAGATGTTTTGTCAGTTTTTCTGCTCTCAATGCCAAGATGAAACAATTTAAGCAAAAGTAGCTGAGTATAAAACTAGAAAAGGTTAAAACCATGTCCTAAATTTCAAGTTCTACAGCAAGAAAGATTTAACAAGTTGAAAACATTAGACAGTTGTCAGCGTCCTCAGGAGCAGAAATCCCAGCAAATTTGCTTCAAAAAGAGACAGTATTGCAATTTTTAACATAAAAAACAAAAAAAACAGGAGCTACAGATCCTACAAGTAAACTTTTAAAGTTCATGACAGTAAAACAAGAAGGAGATTGAACAAGTACAAGTATGTCTTAAAAAACAACAACAAACAAACACTAAACCCAGCGGTTTCTGAAGAAAGCTCACGACTTCTGGTCCAAACCTTCCTGTCAGGAGTGCGAGAGCGTCGGTGTTGCTGAAGGTGGATCTACTTTTTAGTTTTATTATAAAAATAACAGAGTAGGAATAAAGTAATAAGTTGTTCATTTGAGGTCGTATTTTCTAATACTGTGATCCACTTTAATCAAGATTATTTTTTAAAATGTTTTTCTTGCACAACAAGCCACAAATTAAGTTCTTGTCCATGTTCATGGATGGAGAACTGCAGGAACCCGAGTCTAACGTTGTTTTCGTGCTTCTGATGTTTCCCATGATTATCCTGGTCTTACAGATACCGTTCAAGAATGAAACCAAACAAATCAGACGACAGTTGTTGGTTTGGTCGACGAGCGCTCTCTGCTACGCGCGACTGTTGGCTCAGATTCAGACAAAACCTGCTCAAACGTGACTGGTCAACACGGGTCGGACAACAAACGGAAACCAGCCAGCGTCCAGTACATGCAACATCTGCATATTTAAATGCAGATGTGTGTTTGTAGAGGTGGGAGATCCGGGGACTGGGAGGCCACAGATACGAGGTTTTTCATGAAACTGAGCAGTGAACCCTCATGTTAATGGAGCCGAGTACAGGAGAAACCTAATGACGCTCTCGTAAACCCGATTCTTGCTTTCTCCCACGTAAAGAAATACTTTGAATTATCTTTTGGTTCAAATGTAATATAAAAGTCTTATATGGTGGTATTTAACTATTTCAGCAAGAATCTGTCAGTTCAGCCAGTCATGTGACACATATGATGCTGATGTCACTACTTGTACTTCTTTCTGCAGTTCATCCACTTACCACTAGAGGCTGGATCCAAGAGTGAGTTAAAATAAACATCTTTACAGTCTAGTTAAATAAAAATAAAATCCCTCCATTCTCTATATAGTCTACAATCAGATTTCTTCTTTTGCAACTTCCTGCTTTAAGACGCCAGGAAGAAAAGTGGTGGCGTCTGATTCGCTGGACCGAGACAGCTACTCAGGATCAGTTTTATGTTGTCAATAACTGAGCAGAAAAAATGTGCAGTTTTTTTCTTCTTCACAAAAATAAACCCATCAAGTTTATAAAGTCAAAGGAAGAGAGGGTTCAACTGCAGCAGCAAATACTGAAGTTTGGTTTTAAAAAATGAGAGAAATTCTTCAAAGAAACGCAGAGCCTGGACAGATACAACTCTGGTACTCATCGTCCTTGATGACCATCCCCGGCAGGTTGTTTTAAAAATGTTGGATTTTATTGCATAATTGATCATCTGGAGCTGCAGCAGAGTTTCCTGCGTCAGAAATACATCTCTGAAACCTGGATGTGTTAAAGTGCCAAAATATAAAAGCCTTTTTACGTTACATATTTATAGATGCACTTTAATGTTAATTAATTGATTTTATTATTTAGTTAATACTTTAATTTTGTTTATTTTTAATAAAATTAATAATGGTGGTATATCAGTCCTCAGCTGAGGCCCAAAGTTTGTATCTGAAAGGCAGAAATCAAGAGAATAAACCCAAAAAAAGCTAAACGTTTGAACATGTAAGGAGAACCAGCAAAAACAGGTCTGGGAAGATGTTTTGTGGACTGATGAGACACAAGTTGTTTGGGAAGAATATTCTGGTTTGTGCACGTTGTAAACATGGCACAGCTCACCAGCAGCGTTATCGCAGCTGTAACGCACGGCGGAGGAAGCGTCATGGTTTGGACTTTTCTCGCTGCCTCGGGGGCTGGACCAGCTGATGACATAACAAAACCAATGTCCAAGTCTCCTCCAGGATGTCGTCGGGGTGGGTGAACGTGGAAATAAATCCACCAGGGAAACGCTTCAGAAAAGAAAAAACAAACCCAACTTCTGGTGGTCCATCAGAGCTCAAAGCATCACCACATAGACATCCCACTGAAGTATCTGAGCTGAAACCAGATCCAGAGATCCTGGAGGAGGTGGATCATCTAGACGTGTTCAGGAACGCTGTGAGAACAAGTGTGAGAAAAGAGACTGCTACACCAGCATACGTGTGCTTTTTACACTCTGGAAAGCTTGAAGAGAGGAACCGGTGGAGCTCTTCATACGTCGGTGAACGGGACACTCGATCATTTAATTTTTATTCAGACGTCGAGCACCAAGTGGTCCTCGAGTGCTTCAGCCTGCTAGATGAAACAGCAGCCTCCCGCTCTTCTACACACAAAAATCCCTCAACTTGAGCAGCCCTCACCTTGCACGTCTCCCGTGCAGGCCGCGAGCGGCCAACTGTGTTTTGTGCGAGGGAATAATTGCAGCGATAGGAGGCTAGGAAATAAGAGATTTGCTCAATTAACCAATCCAGCACAGCTGAGGACAGCACCTGTGCACATTGGAGCCCCGGTGTTTTTTTGCAGATAACATGGCCGATTACCCTCTGGAGTGTGCAGCCGGCGAATCTCTGTCTGGTGCATCCCCTACCTGGTGGAAGGCGGGGAGCGGCGCACGCCACCACATTGTGCTTAATTGCTCTCTGGGTGTTAATATGCACTTGTGTTTGGAGTGTTTCATTTTCGCCCGCCTGGTGTAATGATAAGCAGATCGCTGGCTGCCAGTTTTTAACAGTTGGATAAAATCGCAGGCGTTGTGGAAACCTGCGAGCCGCTCGCTGGAGCAGGGAGAGAGTTCCTGCTGTTGTCTGTATGAGACACCAGCTGAAATTACCTGTTTACATGCAGCGGCGCGTTCACGAGCCGGCTGCTGAGGTAAATACGCAGTTTATGAACTGGAACATTTAAAAAAGGAAAATACTGCACAGGTCTATGAAGCAGGGGAAAGTGAACTGATCAGCTGTGCAGAAATGAATCCCCATTTTGTCGTCTTTGGGGGTCTTTTTTGTGTGTAAGTATAATAAAAATCTAATTGTAGTAGATCAATATAAAGCTTTTTTTTTTAAAAAACTGTTATGTTTAACAAATATGACCCAAATTAAAAAAAAATAGGGAAAAAAAGAATAACGCAGGCAATAATGAGCATCCCCATGATTCAAAAGCTTGTAGATTCACCTTTTTATATTAAAGATTAAAAAATCTAGAAGAAAAAAATCTAAACATATTCAATGATAGTTTTATGTGGCATTAACTGACATTTGTTCAAAATACCATTTAAAAAACCCAGCATATTTCAACCAGCTGTTTTTAGAAAGAATAACCTCTGTAGGGGCGGAGTCAGTCACTTGACTCCGCCCTCTTCTGCAAGGTTACTTTTTATTGAATTTGTGTTGCAGATTTATGTGTTCAAACATGCAGAAAATGTTAAATGAGGTGGAGATTTAGAAAACACAAACAACGTGGAATGATTATTTCATCTGCAGATGATTTAAATTCAGGTGACCAAAGAGAGAGTTTCAAAAACAAGAAAAAAACAAAAGAAATATGCTCTTAAAAGTCGTTACTCCCCAACACTGGCTTAAGTTCACTCCTTTTTCTAATTGTTTAAATATGTATATATTTTGATGTATTACACTGTTTTGTTTTGAACAAAATATTTTCTCATATTAGAGGAAATTAAATTAAATCCCTCTTTTTCATCCATTTTTTTTTCTATAAAAAAAACAAAATAATTTCGCTGGAAGTAAATCTAAGTTTTGGGGAAAAACAACTTTATTTGAACAAAGATTGAAACCAAAAATTGCAATATGAAGTACCCCAAACAGATCAGAAACTTCTAGATTTACAATAATGCCCATCTTAATACAAAATAATGGGTAATAATTCACATCTTCCACACAAACGGAAACGTTTGAAAAAAATGTTTTTGAATGTGAGAAGATATGTAGAACATGTATTTTGAGTATAAACATGAATTTACACGTTGAAAACAAAATATGCACAGTAAGATCATTCTAAAACAAATCTGTGATTGTAAGTTAATAAATGAGGACGTAGGAGTTTATGTATTCAAGTATGATTTTTCTAAATAAGAGTGAAAATGATGCGTTTAGTCCTCATTAGGGATGATTTCACCGTCACTGAATTCTCTGATTTCATGCAACAAAATTCAAGTGAGACTTTTTCTTCATCTGACGGAAGTTTTACGGTACATTTAATTTCTCATGAGCTGCTTCCTCTGACTCCAGGAAATTCCCGTTAATGACACATGCTCCAATAACGTATCAAAAACCATCAGTGGAAGTCCGCTTTCTCCTTCAGCTTCTGCCAAACCAGAGCCAATAATTAGCTTTCCCTGTCGCTCAACCCCCTCTAGATGCTCCACGTTACGCCAGATCACATCAAACGATAAAGCACACCAGCCTCGGTGTGTCGATGCTGCCGGTGCAAACGAATCAGACGCTTTCCGCTGGCAGCGTCGCCTCCAGGAGGAAGGGAAAAAAGTTAGTTAGCAGATGTCGGTTGTTGTGTTTGTCTCGGCGGTTTTCCTTCGCTCATGCGTGGATCTCCTATCAAAGAGGGCTTATCCGAATAAAGTGCTTAAAAGCTTTTCAGACGCCTGGTGATCTGAACGTTTTTTTGGCTTGATCTGCAGACTAAACAAACCGTAATGATGCAAGCTTGTGTAAAGATGTACACAGCAGTCAAACAACAAATGCCTGCGCTTGATGTTTTTATTAATGTTCTCTCTTCTCTTTAGCAGCTTTCCTCTCTTTTTATTGCCTCGGATCTAAGCGTACAGCTAACTTTATGTTTGGTCCCAAAAAAAAAAAAAAAAAAACACGACCAAAAAGAAACGTGTCACTCGTCTTGGTGACGGCCTCGCGAACGTCCCTTCAGGACGGCGGAGGGGATGCATTATCAAAAATGTTCTGCCAGCTGAAAAGGTGTCATCTGAAAGTAAAGGCGGCATTAAGTTTTCAACGCTCTGCGTCTTGTAACAAGGTTGGGAAGAAAGTTCGCAGACGTCCTCTCAAGACCTGCCGGTCTCATTTCAATGCAGCGAAAGGAGGCTCGCCTCTGAAGTCACGGCGGCAGGCAGACGTGGCGAGATCTGCTCGCTGAAGCCAATCAAAAGACCTGAATTCAGTTTGTTTTGTTTCAAGGGAAGACGACAAAGGGGGCCTCAAGGTCTTCTTCAAGACTGCTCTGAAGCCCGAGGGGGGGCGGAGGGGGGAGCAGAAGAACCGAGGGAGGACCAGAGCTTTCAAGTGGCCGTCCTTGGTGGGACCTTTGCCGTGGTGCCAGGTACACAGCTTTTAGGAGGGGAGGGGGTTTATTTCATGTTGGTGCATGGATGGGAGTTATTAATATTCTCAAAGACAGAATTTTCTCCCCCGGATTGAAATAATGGATCATACTTAAAAGGGGAAGAACTCATTTCAGGTTTTAATACGGTAAGCCTGTTGGAACCAATTATTGGAGGTGCTTTGCCATTGTCATCTTGCATTTCTCCTTGAGGAGATTAACTGGCAATGCTGAAAAGACCCCACTGTATCCGGGATTTCTCTCATTCCGAGAATCTGCCTGAAATGAAATATTTTTTCCTTGATTTGTGTGTGTGTGTGTGTGTGTGTGTGTGTGTGTGCGGCCCTGTCAAGTTCCAACGTGTTTCACGTATTTTGGCTTCATGTTCTACCTAATTATTGCAACTTGATCCTAAAGCAGGAGTGTCCTAATCCTCTGCTGTACTGCAGAAATCCTGTTTCAGAAAGTTTGGTAATAAATTTGGCCTGTTTTAATAGAGACTGGGAAAGCGGCGCCGTGACGGCAGAAGGACGGCCTCCCTGGGAGCCTCCTCGGTTTCTTCATATGCAAATTCCCGCGCTGAGACAGTGGAGGCAACTCGCAGAAAGTTGGAGGAAGTTGTGGAGAGAAGAAAGCAGAAAAGTCTGGTTTTCCTTGTGTTTTCCCCGTCTCCGTTTCCTGCCCGGCCCCGACGGCTCTGAGAGTCGGTGTTCGGGTTCATCAGAGCTTTTTCTGAGCTTCGCTCTGCAGCGAATACCTTTAACACGAAGATTCCACTTTATATTATCCAGCATGCAAAAACGAGCGTCCTCGCTTTTATTCCTGTTTGTATTCTACAAAAAAATCATCAGTGACTTTTGCTAATTTGCACATACAACCTTAATGACGCCATTAAAGATGGCGTCATATCTGTTATCCACCTTTTATGACCAGTTATTTCTCGTGGGGGTGTTGTAGTCCATCCAGAACTTTATTTTATTTTTTAACTATTCTGATGTGGATTTACTGGGTTGTTTGGGATCAGTCCTGGTGTACAGAAGAGTTCATGTGTGTGGGTCCTCAAATCATCATCCCTCCACCGCCGTGCTTGACAGTTGGCATGAAATGATGTTTTAGTGTCTCAGGTTTTCTCCTGGAAACACTTCCAAACAAATCTTGGACTTTAGAAAACATTTTTTTTGTGTGTTTTTCTAAATAATGCATTGGTGTAAAGTTTCTGGGAAATCCACCTCTGGGAAGATTGGTAACTGTCTTGAATTGTTTCCACTGCCTCACTAAAAAATAGTGAACTCCAGATAGCTTTGAAATGGTTTCATCGACCAAAAATGGTTCCTCTAAGACCATTGCTTATGTCTTTCCCTCTTAGTGTTGGGTATAAATGGAGCTCTGTATTGTGATGCTTGAAAAAGTTTCCCTTTAATTTTCTGATTTGTGGCTGTATGCAATGCTGATTAAAAATAAAAATCAATACTTTGCTCAGTTCAGCTAATCTAAAAATTAGAAATGTAATAGGTTTTAATTAAGTTTCAGATTTGGAGGGGATAAATTGTTCCCAGCTCATCTGATGAGATGTTTTGCATCTTCAGATGACCAAACTCGGCTGATGTTTCCAGAAGCACAAATTCTACCTAAACGTCCCTGTGGGACACGTTCCTTTGTCATCTCCACCCCCCACCCCCTCCTCCCCACCAGTACCAGGAGTGAGCGCCGTTCTCGGATCATTACTCCTCAAAGAAATTTAAGCACGGGACGCCATTTAATTTCTTTTTTTCCCTCCCCAAATGCAGTCAGTCATTAGAAATCCTAGCTGTCATAGCAATGCCATTTTTGGTGCGGAGTGTTTGTTGCCTCATTTCTTTTAATTTTATCTCCATTAGCTTAATTCTTTTTTAATATTTCCATCTAACGAACTTTACAGTCCATTTTGTCTCAGTGTCTTGCTAAGCGAGTTTTATGAAGCAGGCCGTTTGCTTTTCCATTTGAGAGCGGGAGAGGACGGGGGGGAGGGGGTGTAATCGAGGAGGGAGCCTTTGTCAGCTTATTTTTGGCACCTTAGCTAGCAGTTCTGCTTCTTCGCCTTGATTATACAAGCAAACAACTGCATGAAGTTCATTAACAATAAAGCACAGGCTAATTAAGCCGAGCCCCTTAGACAAACCGGCGCTGTCATCCCGCATGTGTTGGGAGCTGATTGAGCTGTTAAAGATTTACCTTCACTCGTCTTTTACCTCCTTGTTTTCCTTGCCGAGTCGTCTCGGAGGGCTTCTGACCTCGCAGAGCGAGTCGCTGCCATTTGGGGTGTTTACTTCAAGGTACAATACCCTTACAAGGATAAAGTTCCTTCTTTCAACTTTGTTGTGTTTTAATTTGCCGCAGGCGCCATCGAATCCCCCCGAGGAAGCCGCCAGCGCGCCTATACGCTGCATGTACAGCGCGTATCTGTCTCCTCGTAACGCGGTTAAACACAATGATCCTGTTACACTACAGGCTGTGACGTGGCGCCATAAATTACATGTGAATCAGTCCTGCGTCTGCCCAGAGGTTGGGAGCTGCACCATTAGCAAAATAGCCCTCCAACCCTTTTGTTAATGCAATTTGCTTAATTGCTCTCTATCAGTATACAGATGAGACGCGTTAGCTTGTCTGCAGAGAGCGTTCTGGACATATTTATTTTAATACTTGTACTCTCTTATGGTTCCTCATCATTCTTTATTGCTTCATGTCCACAGATGAGGCTCTCGGAGGGTTAGCTGCTGGACAGATTTAATCTAAAACCAATGTTGGCTTGAATTCAGACGTCAATTCTGCAACAAATCTGGACACAAAAGAGGAATATTCTGTCATGAAAATGTGTGTGGACGATCTAAGTGCTGCTTGTAAGAGGTTCGGTTTCTCAGCCTGTGGTTGCACATTTGGGCCTGATCTGGTCAACCTTTGGCCTTCATGCTCAAGTCACAGTGCTGGGAAGATCTGCCTGGGCCAGACTAACCCCAGAGGTCATAGACTGGGCCAGACTAAACCCAGAGGTCATAGACTGGGCCAGACTAACCCCAGAGGTCATAGACTGGGCCAGACTAAGCCCAGAGGTCATGGACTGGGTCAGACTAACCCCAGAGGTCATAGACTGGGCCAGACTAACCAAAGAGGTCACAGACTGGGCTAGACTAACCCCAGAGGTCATGGACTGGGCTAGACTAACCAAAGAGGTCATGGACTGAGCTAGACTAACCCCAGAGGTCATGAAGTGGGCCAGACTAAGCCCAGAGGTCTTGGACCGGGCCAGACTAACCCCAGAGGTCATGGACCCGGCCAGACTAACCCCAGAGGTCATACTGGGCCGGACTAACCCCAGAGGTGATGAACTGGGCCAAACTAACCCCAGAGATCATGGACTGGGCCAGACTAACCCCAGAGGTCATGAAGTGGGCCAGACTAACCCCAGAGGTCATGGACTGGGCCAGACTAACCCCAGAGGTCATGGACTGAGCTAGACTAACCCCAGAGGTCATGGACCAGGCCAGACTGAGCCCAGAGGTCATGGACTGGGCCAGACCAAGCCCAGAGGTCATGGACCGGGTCAGACTAAGCCCAGAGGTCATGGACCGGGCCAGACTAACCCCAGAGGTCATGGACTGGGCCAGACTAACCCCGGAGGTCACGTACTGCGCCAGACTAACCCCGGAGGTCAGGTACTGCGCCAGACTAACCCTGGAGGTCACGAACTGGGCCAGACTAACCCCAGAGGTCATGAACTTGGCCGAACATGGATTTTGACATGTTTTATGTTGGCTAGATGCGGCACAAATCTCAGAAATCCAGACTGAAAAAGGTAAATTCTGTCACGAAAATCCACATAAAAAACCTGTACTCATAAAAGGTTTGGCTGCTCAGCTTGAAACTTTATTTTTTATTTTTACCCTGGTGTATTTCTTGTAACCTTGAGGCTGCAGCGTCCTCCTTCATCTCCTCCTCCTCCATCTCGTCTCTGGTGGTGGCACCGCTCCACCTCAGGGAGTGACGAGCCACCGTTCCCCACTGCGACGGCTCTTCTTCGGTGTTTAATTACCGGGGAGGCTGAGTATTCTGTATCCTCTGGTGGGTCGGTGTTTGAGAGTCAGAGACGAGGTGACCTTATCCCTCCAAAGCTTCTGATCAGCGCTTGGAGGACATCAGGCATCTCTTCAAACTGCTGCCTTGTAGTTGCTAATGTTGATGATATTTCTACTGTCAAAAACAAAGATTAAACCCAAAGAAGACGCCATACTGCAGTCGTTTTATTTAGAAGGTAAATTTGTAGCACTGCAAAATGTTCTTCTCCACTGATGTGAAAACCTACCTTACCAAGGATGTCAGGATATAATCATTGGACACATTAATCAGCCAAGAAAGAGATCAAACTCATACAAAACAATAGATCTGAATTGTTTTTTATACTTAAAATCTGAATGTTGCTCCTGAATGAAAGGAGCCAGCCTCTGGTTTCATAACCTGGATCGATCTTTGTGGTGGGTGTTCAGATCCCTTGTGGGACCTTTCATGGGTGATGATTGGCAACCATGGCCGCCAGCTCTGGGGAGCCCACCTTAGCCCTCAGACCATTCAAAACCAGTGCTGATGCTGTTGACATTTGTCTGAACCCAGCTGGGCGGAGCTTGGCTGCTTTCACTCTTACGTACTTCGGCGGGAGTTTCAGCAGTCCTTGTTTTGGTTTTGACAGTCCTCGTTTCAGAAGTTGCAAAAAAAAAAATCTTAAACGGACTGAGTCAAATTGAATCTTGGGTAACTTGAGGAAGTGTCATTGGTTAACATGAACTAAGTTACCACAGACTGCAGGGCTTATTGACATTACCAATGTCCCCATTTTGGATTAACCAAATATGATTATTATTATCGTTGTTGTTTTAATTTTTTCTTGCAACATGAGATGAAGCATGAAAATTTCAGAAAAAATGTTTGCACTAAAATATGCACAGATGCCAACTCAACCTTGGTGTAATCCTCATAAATTCCCACTTTTAAAAATGAGCTTTAAGAATATGACCATATAAGGAAAGTCAGCCCTCTATGATGTCATACAGAGCTGCTGATAGAAAAAATCGTTCCAGGAGGAGGTGTTTCCAGCATGCTGAGCTGCTGGTGTATTTATGATTTTAACACTTTGGATATCTTGGCCACTTTTAAACATCTGTCTGGTCTCGTTGTCTCACGCCGTGTTGCAAAATGACAAAATTAAAAGTAAAAATAATGAAGAGAAACTTAGAAGCACTAGAAATTAAAAGTTGCTGAAATGTTTTCCCAGATGAGGAAGCTCAAAGTCCAGTCACACACCAGGAAGTGTGTGAAGGTAGAAACTCCCTTTTAGATGTTTTTATTTTATTTTTTTTACTTTTTAATTTTTTTATAAATCTGCTGTGGAAAGAAGTTGTCTGTGATCAAGAGCTGTGAAATCAACCTGAACAGGCACACTGTGTGCCAGTTTGAAGACGGGCCTCGACATACGAGCCGTCAAAACGGCGATATGAATCTGCGCCGTAATTCAGAGAAAAAGAGATTAGAAGAAGATAATGGTCTCATATCTCAAAAGTTAACAGTGAGGCCTGCGTGAACTGTGAATAATCTTATAATTACTGATCTAATGCCATTAGGCCTGACAGAAATAGAGAAAGCAACGCTTGGATGAGGCGCAGTTAATCAAGTGTGCGCTCCTCGTCGGATCATCAGTACCCTCGTGCACGCTAAGGCCACGAGTGATGATAGGTATAAGTTTAAATGACAGCTTAAAGGAACATTACGCCGCTCTCATATTTGGTTAACTTTCCCCTGCAAATGGTTGAAAAACGTGACACTCCTTTAATGTCCCTGAGAGGCTTCTTATCGCCCCCCCGATTTGTGCTTTTTATTTTTTCCTCTCTTCTTCTTTGCCTGAGGCTCCTTATCTTCAGGGGAATCCAGAGTGACTGGAGTTCCCTCACCTTGGCGTGCCCGTTTGATCCCCGACACGGCGGCGGCGGCGGGCGACTGATCCCACCGTGTTACGCTTCTGTTCAGGTTGTTCCTGCAATGTGAGAATAATAACAAAACAACACAACGCTGGAGGCTCCCGCCTCTGATTCACGCACTCGCCTTTTATTTTCCTCTTTGTGTGGGAGATAACGCTGTGACAAAGTGCACACCCAGAGTTTGACAGTTTAAAGAAAAGATCCACCCTCAGATTGTCAACCGCCGTTTGATCTCATCAGTCAGTGATGTTCAATTTAATGGCAAAGTGTTCTGGTGGGGCCTCTTTTTCCTACACTGATTGTTGGAAATAAAGAAAAAGCCGCTCATATTGTCTGTTTGACTACTTATGTGGGAAGAAGAGATGGAAATGGTAAATAAATGGGTTAAAGGATGTTTAAGGCCATTTTTTCCATATTTTTTCACTAATAAAAGTGATTTATCTATATATTTTGTTCACATACAGCTACTTTTTAAAGTCATAATTCTACTTTTTTTGTGGAAAAACAAAGATTTTTCACTGTGCCAGTGTTTTACTAACTTTATATTTTATTTGGAAAGATTTCCAGGAGAAAGTGTGTCTTTAATTATGCTGCGAACATTTAAAATGCTCGGTGAGGCTTGTAGGACATCCAGGAGTGTCCCGAGATCAAACATCTGGTTTTTGAAAATTAATTCAAAGCGAAAGTGAGCAAAAATTGCAGTTCCTTAAACTACCACTGGGGACCGACTCCAACAGAAAGTCCATCTCTTTAAAAAATCACTCGATAGCAAGTGTTTAAATCCATGACAACTGGCAAACTTTAATGTACCGTAAGTTAAAATGAATTAAAGCCAGAAATGTGTAAATAGGGACTTGGTTCTCAGACTGACGATTGGCTTCACTTTAGCTGTAAGAATTAGCAGCGTCTGTCTCGACCTCTGAAATGTAAATGTATTTTACCCAGTCGAGTATTTTTGGATCAACTGCCCAACGTCAGCCGGGTTTAAATGGTTTTGTTGTTAGAACTGATTTCCTGATATCTGACACTTGTTTTTAGTTGTTTTCACACAACTTTTGGTTTGTTGTTGTCTTTGGAAGTTTTTTTTTTTCTGCCCCACTTTACTTTTATTTTCACTCAGGAAATTGACAGTTTTGAGGAGGAATCAAGAAATTAAAGCAGTTTTGAAAGATTTGAATGTTGGAACAAAGTTGCCATGGCAACATTTAAAGATAAATTTGTAGGTCTAGATATGAAGAAAGGTCTCCTGAGATTTTTTAAGCCTTAAACTTCAGTATTAGCAGTTGTTAAACTACATTAATTTTGCTCAGTTTCCTGACAGTTGGACATCAAATTAAGGTTTGGCTTGAGTTGAATAGATTTGTGATTTTTTTTTTTTTTTTATTGGTAACTTCTATAACACTAGCACATATATTAAAAATAAATTTAAGGTGAGTTTATAAATCCAAGGAAAAATTGTTTTCACAGAAGACTTATTATTATTAAGTAGTCTGTGTTGGGTATTTAGACCACATAGACATGAAATTCCCAGATATTCCATGTTTTTTATTTATATTTTGTTGTATTTAGGAAGCTTTATAATTACGACTTGATTCCATCAGCCTTCATTTGTTTTGGACTTTGGTTGTTGTTGGAGAAACGTCCAGAGAAGCAGTGATGGAAGCAGGTAAACGGGCAGGTGTTTGGGTGTGAATGGGGGGAAAGAGAAAAAGTTTCTTTGTTTTTAATTCAAACTGGTGGATTAATGGGTCCCTGCCTCTGTGACTTTGACTCATCCACTTTCACTTCTGAAGCTGCACATTTACTTTGAAACTACAGTGTGTGTGTGGGGTGGATGGTGTCACTGAAGGTGCGTGTGCGTGCACGTTTGTGTGTGTGTGTGTGAAACGTGACTGCAGCGAGCGATCCCACGAGGGCCTCCACGCCATGTCGAAAATACCATAACATGTGCATTACACTTAAGTGATTCTTCTTCCATCTGCTAAGTATGACAGCATTAGCATACCCATTTAATTAGCGCCGAGCTCGGAGCGTTCCCCCCCTTTAATCACCTCATTGTATTTACTCAACCACTGGTAGCAGCGCCGCTCCCGTTTAAGACACAAAACCACTTATTTTTAGCACTAACATTGACAAATGCTCTTTAACTTCTTCAGATTTACCCACCTGTCAGGTGTCAGCAGGTAGAAGTATTCTGGAAGAGTCCATTCGTGTTTTCACCCATATATTTACCGCTTTTTTTTCCCCAGAACAAAAGACAAAAACCGTTTGTTTTAATCTTTGTTGTTGCGAAACCGACTCAGCTGATCTGCCCCTTGTTTTCACAGTCAAACATATTTGGGGGGGGGGTGAAAAATCGGGATCCTCACTGAATGGCCCGCATTTACATTAATGAACTCCGTCTGAATGGAGGTTCATATCAAGCCTCATAGATTCGGCGCTGTGATTTTATTAATTGCAGCAGAGGCGTCATTGTTTGTCGTTTTGACGCCAGTTCAATTAAAATCCCATTTAGAGGGTAATAGATTACAGAGTGTAAAGTTTATATGGAGGAGACGCCTGGTGACGGGTAGGTGACTGACGAGCTGCTCCTGCACCATCCAGGTGTGAACAGCCATTACCTCCATCCACCAGAGGGTCTTTGCCGGGCGACTCACTTTGATTCATAATTAGACTTCTGCTGGAGGAATTAGACTGGTAAGATCATATTTTCCCACCGCAGAGACGCGAGGTGTCGCTGGAGTCTGTGTAGAAGTTGGGTGAAAAGTTGGCCCAAACCAGCTGAAAGAGTTCGGTTGGTTAGCGTCGCAGCAATCCTGGAAACATGAAGGATTAAATCTGGTCTTATCTGGAAAAACTGTCCTTACTACAGTATCTCAGCTTAAAGGGGACAAATTATGAGAATATAACTTCTCTGAGTTTTAAATGACTGAGTCAAGGCCAAACAAGGAAGTAGAAGTTGCAGTTCCTTTTCTGACCACTAGGGGCTGGTTTTACAGCAGAAAATGAACGCAGCTTGGTCGTCTCTGTAGTTGGATTTCAGTCCCATGACGGCTAGTTTTTATCCACCACATCAGATACAATTATGTAAAGCAACGCATTGATATTTAATTAAGGGGTGTGGACTTTTGATTGACGGCCAGCTCAGCCAATGACCAGCTGTCATCATGTGAGGTGGTTTATTTCTATTAAACTGTGGAATAACTGTTTAATTTACATAGTTTTTTGCGATAATGCTAATAATTGAAGGAATAGATTATCCTTAAACAACCAGGTAGTTTTTCAAACTTGATATTTTTCTGTTTTAATAGAAAAGCTGAATTTTTTTTTTTCCGTCCTGCTGTACTCCTTTTGTTTGCTCGGTTGTCGACGGCGCGCGGCCTTCGCCTTCAACAAATGTGACTCGGCGTAATTACGTCGCGGCACCTGCGCGGAGCTCCTGCCAATACAAATTCGCCGTGTTTTCCTCATCTGCTACATGTCTGCTAATTCACCCGGAGGAGGCGAGCGAAGAGCACACAGCCACTCCCAGGGAGCGTTTCGCATTAAAAATCCTTTTGAGCCGATGTAAGTTTGAGAAGAGGAGGAAAAAAAAAAAAAAAATCGGTGTTTAATAATGCACAATGTGAGACGGCGCAGAGCAATATACATTTTTAATTACTAAAGTGACTAATATCTAGGTTTGGCTTTGAGGTTTTTGTAGCATCAAATATGCATTTGTGCTGCGTTCCCTGCAGCTGAGCTGGATACACACACCTGAGGTGAGAGCTGGAAGCACCGACGACAAAGTTGGCTAACAAGACATGTTCAGGTACTACATGCAAATACGGGAATTTAAATTTAATGAAGATGGAAAAGGGAGCCATGCATACCTAAGGAAGTCTCTCCAAGTCCCGATAACGCCACATTTCATGTCAGGTTTGATCCAATTCATCAAACCTGACATCTGGAAGCAGAAAATGTGGCCCTTAAAGATGTTTTATTTTTAAATTCTTTCTTTTAAGTGCCCTCCACGCAAGAAACATGTGGCTGCAAGAAGTGTAATGATGGTATTTCCTTTCCGACTGCTCGCTGTCTGTTTTTAACCTTTAATTAAAGAAATAGTCCCTCTGACATTTGCAGGGACGTTGCAGAAAAACATGTTGCATGAACTTAATCCTAAAGTTGAGATAAATTAATGTCAACGAAAGGAGCCAAATTGGTTTTCAAACGGAGGGGAGTTTTGCTTCATTTTGGAGGTGAATTCTTTGCACAAACTCGTCTTTTTCACACTTTCCCATTTGTGCATTAATTGCGAAGTCTTTCCTTTTTAGATGCGGTGCATTATTTACGAGGCAGCCTCAAACGCTCGCTCTGACGGCTTCCACGCGTACGCTCGGGCTGTATTTTCTCTACCAAGACAACCGGAGCTCTCCCGACACCAACCTCGTCTCCCGAGTGAGCCCGCCATCCAGCCTTACCTTAGCGTTCCCCCATAAATTAAAGTTAAATGAACAAAAAGTAGCTGTGGCCTTTAAAAGGAAAAGTAAGTCATTAATCAATCATGTCTCGTCATCCCGCCCACACCCTCCGTTTTCAAAAACCAATGTCCAAGGGAGAGCCGGCTGCTAACCGGAGTGCTTCACTGCTCATCTTCTGTCTTACAAAGATCTGCGTCTTGCCCAGAAGGGAGAGCCGGCCCACCTAATTTGAGGGATTTTTGATAACTCATTCCATTTTACACAGCACCCGTTTTGATGTCGTATGCCGTTTCGCTGCTCTTACATTCTTCTTCTTCTTCTCCAAAATCTCTGCATCACCGCGAGCTGCTTCCTTCACAAAGACGAAAACCTTCCCGGGCCCGAAACCGGAGCGCCGTGGCGGCGGCGGCGGCGGGCCCCGCTCCGGGCTCGACTCGCTCCGCAGCGGCGGGGGAAAGTGTTTACCACAAGGCTTCAAAGTTCAGTCGACACAATGTGATGTCAATTAAAGGTGACAAAAAGTTTAGCACTTCCATATGCAGCGGCGGCACTTGGAAACCACAGAATCTGACTTTGGGAGTGTAACTATTAAAAGGGTGCCAAAAAATGTGCCAAGTGTCCATATGCTTCACGAGGTGCACTTTTTACGATTCTTTGTGAGATTTGTCCTCAACAACCCCAGACTTTCTTCATTAAGACAAAGAAAAAAACACCCTCTGCCTTTGTGTGCTGCTTTTATATTTAATTCCTTGAGTTTTCTCTCTCTTTCTTGAACGGGATTTAAAAGGAGCCTGTTTTTTCTTCTTCTCCTCTTCTGGCCTCCTCCAGCTTTGCAGATTCTGCATTTTACCTAAAACCTCCCGTCTGTTTCGTCTCCTCATCCCATCCAGTCCCGGGAACGCTGGCCCAGTCTTCTTCCAAGAGGACGAGTCGCCGTTGGCGGTGCCATCCGGTGAAACCTCGTCGCCGTGGTGACGGAGGCAAAAAGCAGGACGGGTTCAGAGGATGACCCGGTCGCTGTTCGTCACCGGTGTGTTCGCTGCTCCAACCACGCGGCGGCGGCCGGGTTTTCAGAGGCTTTTTAGGGTTAAATAAGATTTGATTACAACAACCGAAGAGCTGGAGGCGTCAAGTGAGCGAGTCGATTAGAGAGGCAGAAACAAAATCAACGTTTCCACCACAGGCAGAACAATCAATGGACTCGATGTCGGGAAGTATTTTCCTCCCTAACAAGCAAAAATCTAGTCGTACTGGACGCCGCTCTGAGACGAAGATCAAAGAGGGTTAAAGAGGTGATTTCTGTCTCTTAAACGGGAGAAACGTCTCGTCTAAGGACGAGAATCTTTATCGTCATTTCACGTCTGCGTTTTTAAAGAAGAATTGGGCCGTTGTCTCAGAAACTTTAGAGACGACTAAAAGACATAAAAATGTGTTTTTCCTGGTGCACAAAGTCATGCAAAACACAGTTGAGACACCTGTCAATCAAAGGTGTCACTCAAACCTCAGACCGGACACGAGCGTCTTTTCTTTTTGCATTGAGGTTAGATATTTTATCATAAAGTAAAATGAGATTCCATCTTGTCCTGAAATGCACAAGATAGAAGAATAAAACAGTTTTCATTTTTTCACCTGATGAATGTAAATCTTTATGAAATTGTTTTGCTACACCACAGTCCCACTCAAGACATCATTTCTCTCGTTTCCAGACGTCAGCTGGCAAGTCCTCGATTTTTATTTAAGTTTATTAACTCAAGGATTCTCTGACGGTGTCCTTTTGTAAATTCAGTTCTTATATACTTTTATGTTTGATGAATGACCTTTGACACAGCCATGCTGCTGTAATCGCTGCAGATGTGGCTTGTGTTGCTGAAATCAGCAGGACCTTCTCTGACATGTCTAGAAATACTGCTGATGCTGCAAAACCTGCTAATATGTCATCTAAAATTGCAGGTGGTTCCAGAAATATGTATTTGACCACATTATGTGCTTATGTATCTTCAGACCCCCCTCCCCCCAGTAAATAGCTGGAAAGATGAATGAAACCGTGGCAGACTCGACATGTGGGTAATTTAAAGCTGGCTAACCACAGACGTCATTAAATCAGAAAAATACTGACGTTAATACCACTGAAACTATCTTAAACTTGGTCCAAACGTACGTTTGTCACAAGTCGAAGCCCAGCGGCAGCTCATTGGGGGTTAACAGCATTCGGGAGGAAATGCCGAGTTCATTCACTTTGGTTTGGTTCCTTTCGGAGCTATTTCCTGTTGGACAAGGCCTGCGAAGCGCTGCCAGATAAACGAGCATGAATCATCTGAATATAGACTTTTCTTTTTTCTTTTTTCATCTCACAGTTGCACATTTAACTGTTGCTTTCATCCAAAACAAAAAAAAAAAAAAGATCAAATGTGCAGAGTGGAAGGAACTAAAATCCCACAAACGTTGGGACTCCAAGGAGCCGGCGGTGAGGAGGCGAAAGGTCAGTCAGAAAGTTCATGTTTGAGGTGTTCCTGGGTGGGAGAAGTGGTGGAGGAGGACTCTGGAGAAGCAAACATCTGGGTGAAGAAGATGGAATTCAACTCTCACAGGCTTTGAATTCTTCATCTTTTTTCAGATGTCTTTAAGTCTGCAGATGCAGCTAATCATTCAAACTTAAAAGGGAATATATTTGGTTGTGCCGTTAATTTTACTAACGGACCACCGTGACTGGCCGAAGGTGGATCTGGGAGGGTCAGAGGGCGGGGCTTGGCGGGGCGACACTCACGGTGATGCTTGGCGTCCGAGCTGGCGGCTTTGGACGACGGAGCGCCGGTTCAAGGTCCCGGCAGAACTCCTCTTGTCCTCATCTGGCGCTTGTTTCAGGTGTTGATTCAGTAGCAACACTAACGAGGATGTTTAGACAGATTTGATCAAACTGAACGTAAAATATTAGTTTTCTTCATAAGTTAGCATTCGCTGAGCTGAGCTGGTTAACTGTGATTGACGTGAGGGGGGCGTGGTGTTTGTTCCTCCTGTTTGAAACATGGCGATGTGCAGTTTGAGGGTTCAGAAGCTGAGTCACGGAGGATTTGTCCAGTTCTTCTTCTACAGTCCACGCTGAACACTCGAAACACGTCCCACTGTGGAGGAGGAGGAAGAGGAGGGGGCGGTGGAGGAGGAGGAGGTGGAGGAGGAGGAGGTGATCTCCCTCCTGGCAGCCGAGGCCGGTGAAGATCTCTGACAGATGGAGCCGAGTCACAAAACTCACAGCCTCGAGTGAAATTCAGCCCCCAGAACTTCCCACGGGAGTGCCCAGATTTACCTGATCAGAGGTGTGTGTGTGTGTGTGTGTGTGTGTGTGTGTGTGTGTTGGCCTCCAACACGTGCAGAGGAAGCCGAGGCAGCCTGGCCGTCTGACATGGCTGACGCAGAGCTCATCTGCCTCAAAGGTGTGGTGTCCTCAGTCAACCCCCTCCACACACTCACACACACACACACACTCACACACACACACACTCTCCTCGCCATCCCTCTTCTACCCCCTGAAAATGAAACACAGATCGACGCAGACCTTGTGATGGCTACACATGTCGCCAGCGCTGCATACCTTCACTGGGACTCGCAGATAAACGATAAAAGACTCGGCTTATGCGTCCCACATGTGACGCCACATTGAATTTCCGGTTCTCCTCCTCGCGGTTCGTCCTCGTTTCATTTTTCTGGATGACACCGAGGTGCTGGGATCCCTGCTTCTCATCATCTCGTCCAACAGTTGAAAAGGCTTCTGGTCTTGACCACCAAAGTTGTTGGGATGGAGTTGGGCTCCCTCGCTGAGAGTTTCCTCTGAAACAGGAACATAACTGACCGTGTGTGCACGGGAGATTCTGTTTTTAAAGATAAAACCCATAAAAGCCCTGGGCTTGATGAAGACCACCCACGCGGGGGCCCCTGCTCTCCTGAGAAACTGATCTGGAGGTTAAAACCTGAGCTTCTGACACCGGACGGCACATTTGGCTCCGGAGAGCCTTCGTGTCCTTGACGTTTCAGATTCAGGACTCCCTGTACCAGATACAGACCACTCCAGCAGACCTGATTGCTCTTAGATTTTATTTCATATTCCTCTGAGTTTGAGGTAAATTTGCTCCTGGGAAGATCTTGAAAGTTTCCCACTTCCTCCAGCCATTCTCAGAGTAGAGTACTTCGGGTGGATTGTCAACGACCACGGTTACTCTAATACTGCTGCTGATGTCGTTCCCTCTTGGCGTTGTGTTAACACACACCTGAGCCCTCCAGATAGAAGTCGGCACATCTGTCGAGATGTGGCACCTGTCAGCAGCTTACCCTCTTAGATTCTGTGGAAGTGGAAAGGTGGTACTTAGTGTTGCCCACATGTTGTTTTTCTTCTTTTTAGCTGATATTTGGTAAATAAATAAATATAACGGTGAAAAAGTTGCATACTTTTGTTTTTTTATCTGATGTCAAGACTCATGGCATTCGGATAATTTGAGTGTTTTTGTCTCCCACAGAAGTGGCGTTGAGTGTGTTAAAACTAAGATGGATGAAGTTAACAAGATGTCACGTATCCGCGCGGCGGCTTTAAACCGAGTCCACACAAGTCCAGCGTCCACGGCACGAAGGAAGCAGAAATGAGGAGCCCACGGCCGAGTGGAGAGGTCGGCGACTTTAATGAGAAGTTTCCAGGAAGAGTTTGTGAAGAGCTTCCTCGTCGTGTAGCATCTCTGCACCGGTCGTCAGGTCAGCTGCTCGCGGTGGCGTTGGACAAGGTGATAATGAGACGATGCTGGTGGACGAGGACGGGTGGACGTGCAGCCACTGAGTCGCCGTCTAATCACCCAAATGTTTAAGTTACTGCAGCAGACGTGAAGCTGCAGGTTTACGTCGAGATGAAGTCAGATGTTTCATTCAGATTCAGAAGAGGCTGTCGCCGTGGCGATAGACGAGTCCCTCGCTGAGCGGCCTCTAATTGGGGAACAGAGGTGTGTTGTGGCGGTCGTGTGAGGAGGTGATGTCTGCAGGGGGGAGGGGGGAGTCCAATTTCTTGTTCTGCGAGCTGTCCACCTTTTTAGCTCCCGCTTCACTCAGTAATTAACACCTGCCTCCTCAGCGTGGCGGCGTGACGCCGCTGCGCCAAGACCGCCCCGGGCACGTTGGTGAGCTGACGCTCGCCGCGGCCGTGCGGAGTCTTCAGACGTAGAAATGAGCTGTAAGGACGGACGGACGGACGGATGGACGAGTCGTAAGCGGCGGCGCCTCATCGAACACGCGCCGCTCCAATTTCAGAAATGCCTTTTATTTTCTCGGCGCTTGGGGCCGTCTGTGCTGGTGGCTCCGTTTACCCCTCCCCTCACCCCGGAGAGAAAAAATAAATAAAAATAATCTGTAAACGGTGACATACGGCCAGAACAAAGACACAGCAGGTCGCAGAAAGGCTGCAGTTACTAACAGCAGGTAAAACATCATAACTGTTGTAGTTCCAGCTTCGGATTTATGCTCCGTCTAAAATGTCCAAAATGTGTCAGCGTTATAATAAAAACAGCGTTTATAAACCTAATTAAGGTGTTTTTACCAAAGACCGTCTTAAAGAAAGTGCAAATCCCTCCGTGATGTCACCCAGAGGAGATGTTTTCAGGAGTTGACTCCGCCCACCAAGTTCAGTGGCCCGATAAACCACGCCCACCTCAGGTATCACAAGCTTGTTTCAGCAAAACTCTAATCTACCAATAACAGCGCAACAAAACATTCAATTAAGAGTGATTTGTACTTTTAATGTCAAATTCACAGAAAACGCCGACATGTAACGAAAGTGTTTTTATTTATGCTAACTCTTATCATCTTACAATCTTTAGATCAAATCTGTCCGTTGATGCTCGTTTTTTTCTCACCTATAAAAGTCATCCAATTTCATTTTTAATTACCTCTCTAGCCACTACTTACTGCTTTTATTTCTCGTAAACTGATTTTTTTTTTTTTTTGATGATGAGATGTTGGTGACTGACAGGTCTTTGGACTCTTATCCAGGTAAATCAACGGGGAGTCCACGTCACTTCAGGTATCACCACAAAGAAAAGTGCATGTTTTTTTCAAGATGGCGTCTTGCCATCTTGCGTGATGTTCTACCGCAAAAAGAAAAGTTCACTGACAGAAGAATTATATTTTTATAATTTTCTTACTTTACGGGATATGATTGACAGTTGTGTAACATCAAAAGTAAAATGAAATTCAGAGCTGGTCTGTAGAAAGTGGAGTTGGTTCTTCCTCTTTGGTTTTTGTTGTAGTGAGTTTTTGTCTCAGAGTGATCATCCCTACACTTTTGCAATCTACGGTGTCTTCACTTTAAACTGATAACAGACCTGTTTGTTGGAGCTGGTTACTACTGTTATTTATTTTTTTCCTCTTATAAAAAGCTCAAAGATAAGTTTTAACCCCTTGTGACTCTTAAATGACTCAGAACCATAAGATCATTGCAGGTCAATGTCTTATCCAGTAGGAAGGAAATTCTGAAAAGATTTAAAAGAGCCAACAAATGGTGCAACAGCACATGAATCAATCATGTTAACACAAAATGTACTCTGTGTGTCCCTGATCGTCATAAACGGAGGTTTGTGTGTGTGTGTGCGCGCGCATCAGTGCACGGATGTGTGTGTCCCTGCAGGACAGGGTTCTGGTTGTGCTGTGTGTGTTAAAAGCCTCAGCTGAGGTTATGTGGGCCCTTGGGTGCTGCGTTAAAAACAGTCCTCCCACACAATCGAGCGTGGAACCATCATTTAGCTCCAGGCTCACCTACCCACAGCCACCTAATGCATGCTGGGTATTCACATGTGAAACACGGTACCGCCGGGCTTTCTGTGTCCTCTCGTGTCAGACTGTAGGACACGCAGTGACCGAGAGGCGCTGGAAGACGGTCGAGGAGACGCTGTCGTCTTTTTATGACGATTTTGTGCAAATGTTTTCATTCTGACCCTAAAATATCCAGAACGAACTCCCAGACTCGAGACGGCGAAGACCAGAACTCTTCTAGTCCTCAGAAGTTCTGAGAAACAAACCCCCGATAACATCTCAGCATTTATGGAGCAAAAATGAGCTAAAAAGAACTTTAAAAAAATACGTTGACGATATTAACGACCAGTTATTGATTTCTAAGAGGGCCGGGTGGTGTCCATGGTCAGACCTCAGCAGGTGAGAAGACCTCCATGAAAGCAGATGGTTTCAGTTGACTGGCTTAGAAACATTCAGGTCTGTAACACAATGCCAAGAGGGAAAGACATCAGCAGCAGTCTGAGAGGAGCTTTGTAAATCAGTCTAAATACTTGAAACGCCTCCAGTTTCCACAAATGGAAATCTTCTTGGACTGTTGCTGATCTTCACAGGAGCAAATTTACCCAAAACTGAGGAATATGATGGATGCCCGCAGGCATAGTTCCTGACTTTAAACCATCGATTATGTTAAAATACGTGGGAGTAAACTTCTACGTATTAAATATGTGTCGATTTTAACTGAAACAGTTGAACGGGAACGTCACCAACCAGAGGTTTAATTTAATTTTAAAATTTATAACTACAGCTGACTTCTAAACCACACAAAACATTTTATATTTAACTCAAATTTAAATAACCGTAAAAAATGCTGAGTCAGATGAGCTTCAGTTTATTTTTTTAAATCAATTCACAAACTAACACTCCGGACCACTGGTTCTGGTTCCGTCAGACATTAAAAGACAAACGCTTTTGGTCATTCAAATATTTGTATTTATTTATTTTTTCCTTCTACGATGGGATGGGCTTTAAAAATCAAAACCATGTCCGTGTTACTTGTTTTACACAATAAGAAGTATTTTCAGTTAAAGATGGAGAAAAGTGAGTCTAGTTGAGTCTTTGACTCTTCGGGACGTTTGGGTGAAGAAGTTCACGTCTGGGGTCTAATCGCCAACAGTTAAGTCTGGATTTTATGCTTCCTTTTTTCCTTTTTCCTTTTCTTTTCCGAGGAGCTGCTAAACAAGCTCATGAGGAAAATGCAAAATGAGGCAGGAAAAAAAACCCGGGCCAGCAAATCTGACTTTCAGGAGCCTGGAAACGGGCCAACTTCATCAGAAATGAACAAAAAATAATGGAAGAAGACGCGTTTGAATGAACTGCGCACGTACATAAAAGAGCCGTGCGAATGTTGGAGCCAAACATCCCTCAGACGCATTTATACGTTTAATTGCTTCTGCCGCTCCGTCGTCGGAGCTTCCCTCTTCCTCTAAAACCCTAACCCACCTCATCAGACACCTGACGGAGGCGAGGAGGACGACGAGTGTTGGAACCGGGGGGAAAAAACAAAAAACTGGAAGAGAAACGAGGGAGGGAGGGGCATGTGGCGGACATGTTGGCGGTCACGCTCTGCTGTCACCTTGTTTCTGACCGGAATCGATCTTCCCCGGCGAGTTTCTCCATCTGTTCCCCCGGAGACTAAACTCCCACCGTCCTCCTCGGTTTACCGCCTGAATGTTTGCAAACCGGACTCTTCAAGTCCAGCCCGTGTTGGGCCGCTGACTCGGCCGAATGACGTTCAAGCAGTTTAACTTTTCGTTTTTTAAATGATTATTTCGGTTTTTGATGTAGAAACTGATCACATGAACATTAGAAGAGTCAGCTGTAACGTTTTACTGAGCTCAGACTTCAGGAAGTTGATAAAAGCTCAAATCAAACAATGTCGTTCCTTTCTGTCTCCCTCCGAGGACCTAAATTTACAAAAATAAAAACTTATAAAACGGTAAATAAAATGTTCCAAAACTTTAGATTAATTTATGCATTTTGACAGCTTTCTGTTGAATTGGCCTTTCATTTAACCTTAAATGTATTTTTAATTTATTTCTGTCAATATGAAATATCAGGTTGACTTAAATATAAAGTTTGGTGAAAAAAAAAATTGAAAAAGCCACACAAAAGTGACGTCTAGCGGGAACCAGATTTACGAGCCAACAGAAATGCTGAGTCATTAAAAATAAAGACGAGCAGAAGTGAGAGTCGGGCGGTAGAAAGTGAGGTGGTTTTTTACTTTTTGATTTAGGTGGTTTTGTTGTGCATCGATGGTTCTGACGTCGTTGGAATCTGCTGAGTCGTGACTTTCTTATGATTCCAAGCTAACGTTGAAAACGTCGTACCAGCTGCCACATTTTTGTCTTTTTACGACATGTTTAGCGTTTGGTGTTGAACTTGTTTTGATTTAATTTATATGGTCATTTCATGATAAAAACTAAGCTTTTTTCTTGTTTTTGTGTAGTTTGAGTGATTTTTGGTGACCACGTTGGACGCAGTGCCATCTAGTGGCTCAACTTGGAAAATTATTTTAAAATTGTAGCAGCTGAAAACACGAAAGACGAACTGGAGTCAGTCGAGTTTTTGGATAAAAACTTTTTTTTTAAATAAAATAAAAATACTCTCCAGAGATTGCCCCAAACATTACAATTAATTTATTTTACTATTTAATTTTTTGTGTTTTTTTTCCCATAAACAATGTCACATAGCAGTTATTAGATGTCTAACTCATTTTTAAAGTTTTAAATTGTGTCACTTTTTGTTTTCTGACTCAAAGAAAACTCCAAACCTCTTGGTCTTTCTTTCTTAAACGTTAGCAATCTTTACACCACAGAAGAAGACGTCTCCTTTAATGTTCTGCTTTAAACATTCACGGATGAAGATGAAGTCATCTTTGTGTTGTTTTTTTTTTTTCTCTTCCTATCAGCTGAAGACATCTTACTGAAGGAGCTTCTTTGTATTAACTTTTAAATTTCCAATTACAAAGGCGGTTTAAGATCTCTCGGTGGAGTTTGACTTAGTCAGCGTTTGATCTTCGGCCCTCCGCGGGGACTCCTCATCTTCCTCCTCGTCTTCCTCCTCGCTCCTCCGCTGCTCTTCACCTTCTCCTTCCTCTTGTTCTTCTGTCACTCCTCCCCCCTCCCACCTTCACATCCTTTTCTTTCTTTTTCTCCTTCACTTGTTCATCTCTTTGTCCTTCTCTGGTTTTTGTCGCCATCATTCTGAAATCGTGGAGTTCAAACTCTTTTCTGAAGATCCGTCTGGATGCATCAACATCTTCGTGTTTTAGGGACAAAAATCAGCGCAGAATTACCTCTTTACGTCTGTCGCTGAGCTTGAAATGAAAAAAGAGAGAAAAACGACCATCGGCTTCACTTTCTGTAGCGTTCGGTCTTAAACTTTGAGTTCGGCCACCAGAAATCATCTCCCAGGGCAAAACATGACTCCGTTTAAAAAATCCTGATCCTCCATGTCAAATAAAAATAATTTTTGATCTCTCAGAACATTTCTGTTGGCAATAAAAACAGGCAACAACAAACCAACCTTTTTTTTTATTTGTGTGGTTGTTTAAAATTTCTAAGAATAAAGAAAGTCTTATTTCTTAAACTGGAAAATTTAAACAAAGAAAATATCAAATATTTGACTTTAACTCGAAAATTAGCAATTAAGAAAACATTTGGTGAGAAATAACCTCAGTGGTTTTGTTAGGCGGCTGTAAACGAAGAAACTACTTTGATTTCTTGATAAATACTATAAATCGAGGTTGACCTTGTATCTTAGACGCCCCCTGGTGGCCACCTGGATCCTCTGCATCGAGCCCACACAGAAATAAACGTCTTCCACTTCATCCAGTTAGTTCCCAATTAAATGTTTCCTCCTTTTTTTCTTTATTTCCTCCATCTCTCCTCCTCCTCTGCTTTTGAGCACCTCCTCTCTCTCTTTTTTTTTACCTTGAATAAACAAACACCGTTAAGCCCGTGGAGGTGTGTGTGTGTGTGTGTGTGTGTTGTTTTTGTGTAATGTGTGTGTTCAGCACGCCTCCGCGGGCCGGTTAAAGCCGTCTTCGTGGCTGTAGTAACCGTTGACGACAGCCTACACCTTTCTGGGTACCTCCACTAACAGTGTGTCACCAAAGTGTGTGTGTGTGTGTTTGTGTGTGTGTGTTTGTGTGTGAGCGAATCCAAAGCTACCTCACTACCTATTGGACTTAATAAAGGAGTGTCTCGGTAACCATTACCCCCACAGCCAAGCAGAACAAATTACATTTAATGGGGTTTCTTTGCCCCCGCAGTCGTTTTCACCGCTCACTTCAAAATTTCAATTTAGTGCTTAATGCTAAGGTTTCCTTCAAAGTATTATAGAGCAATATTATACCAATTACGGCGTCTGCGAACATTAAATTAAATGCATTAGCACGATATTGGAGAGAAAGGCAGCCGTTTGAAGCAGGTTCTGCTCCACAGTGATGCTGGGAAATGATCCAGGTTGTGAAAGCTGCGCGCCGACGCGCCACATCGAAGCACAATTACGTTTGTCGTCTTACGGTTTCGTCTCTGCCGAATCCTTCGCTCGCTGGTGTCCAGCGTGGATCCTGTGATGCTGAGCGGAGTCGGGAACGGGTTTTCTTGGTTTAACTCTGTTTTCTATTTTAAATGTAAGAATTTTTTCTTTTTTTTTGAATTGGCGTTGACCACTTGTGAGGCTGCTAACGCTGAGCTAAACTGTTGCTAATGCACTTCCTCAAATCACCACCAGGGGCCGACTCTGAGCGTCGCTGTCTGTTAGCGTTGCCGAACTGAAACGGGGGTTTCATAAATTGTGGAGAGCGTTGCTACCGTCAATGTTAGGTAATTTAACTTTTGATGCTTCAGCGTGAGCGTCAGCCAATCACATCGCAGCTACATCTAACGCTATGACTCAGGTTGCAAAAAAGAAAAAGAAAAGGTCCACAAAAATGAAGAAAAAATTGAAGCCTAATTGTGATCATTCTCACAAAAGTCAAAGGTGTTTTCTCTGAAGTCAACGGCGTTCGTTGTTTAGGTGGACTCTGTCCCAGGAGGAGTCTCCAGACTATGTAGACGATGTGGACACAAGTATCCGAAACCACGTCAAATGTCTCCTGAGAGACGGATCTGAATCTTTCACCAGAGTCAAGTTTGGGTGCCGGAGATTTCCCACAATTCCCAGCTTCACAGTTGGGACTTTTTTAGAGTGGCGTGGTTTCTGGGTTACATCAAAGAGCTCAACTGCAGGAACAAAACTTTGAAATCTGTTCAGATTTAAAATCTTCTGATGTTTAGCAGTCTCGTTTATTTTATTTTATTTTTTTTTAAATTTTGATGCGTTAGTAGTTTCCCTTCAGGGACGTATAACTGGAGTATTACTGATGTCTACATGTTTCTCACATGACTGGATGTAAAGCAGCTCATGCATAGCGTTGCCATGGTTACGTGCCGTCTGATCACTGAATTAGTTGACGCGTCACCAAACAGACCCGCTGCCGTGACTCCCACCTCCAAACCCCGACAAGTGCAGACTTGAACTCTCCGAGTCTGACCCGTTAGCCTCCAGGAGGAGGAGGAGGAAGAAGAAGAAGAAGAAGACGAAGTCTCCGTGGATGATGGTGGGAACTGGAGGAAAGAAGGGAGAAAAAAAACACCAAACAAAACAAAAAAACAGATGGCTGGACAAAGACCAAGAGCGAAGCGGTCACATGACGGGCAGTTTGCCACGGAACTTCCTGCCCACTCTCCTCCTCTGTCGCAGCAGTTGGTGTCACTACTTGCGCCGTCTGCGTGAATTCGAGGCGTCGGATGAACAGATTGGCCAGTCGGCGAGGATCACTCGTAGAAAACTCTGCTAATCTTCCGCCGGCTGCCTCCACCGCTCTCACATGGACTCCTTTCTTTGTTTTAAAAAGCAGGAAAGAAAAAAAAAAAAAGACAAACAGCTACTCTTACAAAACAATACACTGAAGTTTCTCTAACATCTTTTAAGGATATTACCAACCAAAATTCACCGCGTGCGGTAAGAATGCCAGACTGGAAAGATGTCGAGGTTGTGCAACATTTGGTGCATGTCAGTAGCAGCTTTTTTTTCCTAATAAATAATATCCAAAAAGGCTTGGTGTCATTTTTCTGTGCAGAAGCAAGTTGAAATGAAATTTTCTGCTCCCTTGAGTTGAACTGAATGAAACTCCTCAGGTCCTCGACGCCGTGCACCCTTCACGCCCTGCTTCTGTCACAAATTGGATGTCGGAGCCTTGCTTTTGTTTTATTTCTCACAAAAACCAACATCATTGTGATCGGCTCTGAATGGAACCTCAGCGAACTCTCAGCGACCTGAGACGGTCCCAGGACGGAGGTGAAGGTCCGTGCAAAAGCTTGGAGATGGGTTAGTGGTCCGGTTGGTCATCAGCTGGAGGAGCTGGATCTTCCAGGGCGCTCTTGGTCTCAACATGTTTAACTTGAAGGACATCAGAAGAATCAAACTCGTCTCACCGAGACCCAGCTCCTGAAACGCTCTTCATCATGTCTCGGGTCCATCAGCGAGCAGGAAAATTCAAAATGGCGCCCCCGTTCATTTCAACCGCCATATTTCTTTCTTTTACACTTGTCATTGTGTATCTGTGTGTACTTTAATGTTTGTAGGTCGGTATTTTAACTTGATAAATAAGTTTGTGAAGACCTGAAGAAAATTGACTTGAATAAAATTATATTACCACCTAACTTTAGTTCTGATTTTTCTTAAACTTTATTTCACCATTCTTCTTGCCTGGTGGGCTTTTTCTATTTCTTTAATTTATTTTTTTTCTTTTCCTGATAGCTGACAATGAAAGTGACTTCCTGGAACGTCTCTGCAGCTCCGAGAACTCGAGGGTCACGACTCGCTTCCTCCTGGAAACGTGGTGAGAAACACACACACACACCCTCACACACACTTGGAGTAAAAACATTCATCACCACATTATCGCTACATTTTTAAGGATTCCCCGTTAACATTTTTCCAGATAAACCGTTTAAATGCCGTAGGTCCACTGTGTTGATGAAAGAACAATTGAAAATACTGTTTTCATGAATGCGTCACAGTCAGGATGTGGTGAGCCTCCAGCTCTGAGGTCAAACTTCACCACCGCCTTCTCTCTTACAAAAAAAAAAACACATTCAGAGAAACAATAAATGACCAAATAAACCTGAGTTGTTCCCTGACATCCCATAAAAACCAAAAATCTGCCACTTTTAGGAATTAAAGTCACGATTACGTTAACCTCTAGATTATACAACGATACTGTCTCCTATTGCGTCATTTAAAACACCACGTTAAAAGATTAACTTTGACACATTTCATTGATATTACAATCATGAATTCAAAAGAGTACAGTGTTTTAGAATATAAATTTGGATTTAAAAGTCACCATTTAAAGCTGTTTTAGTTGACTTGGTCGTCTCTATCAGCTCCTACACAAACGCAGCACTAGAAGGTACCTCCAGGAAAAGTCTGTGTTTTCATGAAGTTGTAATGCTAGCTGTCACACAACAGCATCATGGTGCTGTGTGTCTGGGTTTGCTGGAGGAACATGTGGGAGGAGGCTTCAGTCCAGAGAAGAACGGGACTTGTGGGTTACTTGGAGAAAGTGGTTCCAGGGAGGCTTCCTGAGTCCACGCAGTGATTTCCGTTAGAGGATGGGGTTTGTTTTGAACCCGGTGCCTCCTGAGCTCCAGAAGATCACGGGTGAAAAACAAGAATCTTCTGCAAGTCTTGGGCTCTAAGGTGTCCTTTTTGTACCCCGTCACGTCCCTGACCTGCTGCCGGTTAACCCGATGACTTCCTTCAACATGTTGCTTCATTTCTTCTTAACTCGGGCACATTTAACAAAGATCTGAACATCACGTGGGCTTCCACAGACACATCAGTCCACATCCGTGGAGCCGTCAGTGTATCCTCCTACTAGTCCAGATCTCGTGAACACAATCACAGAATGACTTAACCATGTAGGATAATTATGAAACAAGTGGAAAATGTTCCGTAATGATCCTGTACCACCCTGGGATTGTAGGGGTTTTATGGGATAACAAAGTCCCGAAGGTCTGATCATTATACAGCAATTTATTTGAACTCTGGACCCAAAAGTCTTCTGTAACAAGTATAACAAGGGAGTCAGATGCGACGCTTCAAAGTAAAACTTTCTTTCTCAGCCCTCCTGCTTTCCGTCTCACATCTGAAAGGGATAGTTTTGCATCGAAATCATGTTTCAGACTTTTGGCTCCGGCTCAAAATCCGAAATGTGAAGCATTACGATGAAGCAAAGCAGAGGTCAGAATGAAAATGCTGGTTTTCCATATGCAGATTAGTTGGAGCATCTGACCCCTGAATCAGACAGTGATCAATAAGAACACAAGTTTAAAAAAACAAAGTCTTAGTTATCATCTAAGAGACACTTGAACATCTTACCACAACAGCTTTTAATAAACTCCGACCTAATGATGTTCCTGTGTGGGATGTTCCTGACCGGCAGCAGGGCCAGGACCCACCAGACGTGGTCCACTGAGCGAAGCTCGCGTTTTCTGGTCCTGCAGAAGATCCGTTCCAGCTGAAAATGGGGATGGTGTTTCAGATATGAAGGTGTTGGATCAATCAAGGTCACGTGGAATGTGCACGTGAGCTCCAGAGTCTTGGTTGTGTCATTTGCAAGCCAGCATCCATGGGTGTCGCTCACCTGAGGCGAGACGTGGTACCAGGAAGTGTGTTTAGAAGGCGGCGAGCCGGCGGGGGAGGCGATCTAGGGGACCTGAGGTCACGCCATGTTTTTTTTTTTTTGTTCTGCTTCCTATAGTTGACTCTGCACGAACCAGGGCTTTGTGAAAATAAAATTCACTCAAAGGAAAGTTTACGATTCCATCAGGCGTGTTTCTGACGATCAGAAAATAAATAAATGCATTTTAATAAATGCACTTAAAACCCCTGTTCTGTAACTGCAGGTCACATGACGTCCCAAACTGAGACGCATCTGGTCTCCTGCAGGACCTGGGTCATTGGGCATGATGTACACACCCACGTTAGATCATCAGAGAAAGAAAACCTGAGTAAAAACAAAATAAAGTTCTTAAATTATGTTTTTTAAGGGAGAGAATCAGGTCCTGTGTGGAAAGAGCATTCATCCCCCCCTTGTTTAAAATAAAAAATTAAATCTGTCTTACTCACCACACCCAGACCCGGTTACTGCCAGACCTGTAGAATCAAGAAATGGCTTCAACAGAACATCTGACAACATGAAGGAGAATTAAAGATCTCAGAAAGCAGCACATGACGGCCCGATCTAAAGAAATTCAAGAAAAGATGAGAAACAACGTCGCTGACGTCTATTAGTCTGGAAAGAGGCTCAGAGCCACTTCTGAGGCTTTGGGACTCCAGCAAACCACAGCCAGAGTCGTTATCCACAAATGGAGAGAACATGGAACGGCGGTGAACCTTCCCAGGAGTGGCGGGCCGACCAAAATTACTCCGAGGGCGGATCCAGGACTCATCCAGGAGGTGATCAAGGAGCCCAGGAGAACATCTACGGACCTGCTTGGCTCAGTCAGGTCACGGTTCAACGACGACATCCATGGATGAGTTTCAAGATGAAACCAAAAACAACACAAAGACCCGTCTCCCACAGTCAGTGGGGATGACCTCTCTGTCAGAGCCCCCTCTAGTGGTCAGTTGAGGAACTGCACGTTTTGCTTCTTTGGTGTCGGTTGGGGAGGTTGATTCGAGCTATTGCAGACATTTTTGGGAAGTAAATAGTGGCACAAGGAATTAAGTTACTGCTGAGGTTGTTTGTTGTTGTGTATTTTCCTAATACACAACCGTGATCACATGTTTTTATTACTTTTTTACATAGAAAAACACAAGATTACACCTGTTGCACAGTGAAAGTTGAGTTTCAAAGTAACCGTGATGGATTTTGACTTAATGTCGCGTATCGTCTTTGGAAACCGTGAATCTCTGGCTCCACCCATCTGGGTCCAAATCCTCCAATGAGGCGAGGCCTCCCGCTGCCCTGACAGCAGCTCTGCCTGCAGAGAAGTGTGTGTGGGTACAAGTGTGACAAAGCCACGCTAGATTTATTAAAATCCACTCCAAAGTGTACTTGTGCTTTATCCGGCAGAACACCAGAGCACCATTTATACCTCTTGGCTTCGGTGGCGAGGCGGCCGAGGAGAGCAGCAGCCAGCGTAGTTCAAATGTGTGAAATGTGGCGAGGAGCGGCGGCGAGGACCACCAGGTGCTGCCTCTCCACCTCGAGCTGGTCGAGGAGCGCTTCTCCTCTCCAAAAACCCAAAGGGCTGAGATGCCACTCGCGGCAGCCGAGCCAAAAGACATTTCAAGTGCACTTCAAAGGGGCCTTGGATTATGTTCACGCACAGTCTTTCCTGAGGGGGTCCTTTGAAGGAAACTTAGCGCAGAACCGCTGGTGGCCGCTCTGTGTGTGTTGGTTTGTTTGTCTAAACCCATTTTACTCTCTGCTCCTGCCACCGAGCTGTGGCATCGGGAGGAGTTCCTCCTGTAAAAGTTTCAGAGTCGACAGAATTTAAAGAGTTTTCCTCCCCAAATACATGCATTTAAAAAACAGAATGCATCTTGGGAGTATCAAGCTCAAGTTGCACATTTCTCAAACGAGCGCCGTTTAATCATGATTTTATCATTAATAACAGATTTGTTGCACAATGCTCTTGTGAGCGGCCCGTTCGTATATCTGGAAAACATTAATATTAAAATGTGAGTCATGTAGAATATCAAAGTGATGAAAAAGATAATTTGATTGTAAAGGAAAAGAGTGGTTTTGGTGTTTTAGTGATTTGATTAACCAGAAATGTTTGCAAGGTTGTTATAACTCCAGAACTCATGTACGTTTTATTCGCCAACTTCAAATACTTGCATTTGTTTCCGTTCATTTCGTGTGGTTTAACTCTTCAGTAACTACACGTTTTTGAGTGTCTCTCAGCAACTATAAGGTGTATTTGAATAAATATGGTACCAAAATAAAATGTAATTTTACAACAGAATAAAAAAGAAAAATAAAGTGAAGAAAGAATCGAGCACCAACTTCTGGGCTGAGACCAACCAGGAAGTTGGAAAAACTGCATTTCCTTGAGTGACCACTGGGGGTCGGCTTCAAATATGAGTCACGTAAAGTGTTTGTGTTGTCCAGTACGAGAGGAAACAGGACTTCAAAACCACTCTTCAAAAAAAAAGAGTGATCTCCATGAAGCAGCGAAACAACCCCCCATCATCACACTCCCACCGCCAGCTGGATCTGGGTTTTTCCGTTTTAAAGCCTCTCTCATCCAGCATCCAGCCAGTTTTAGGTTTGTCTTTTAACTGAATTTGTCCTTTCCAACGATGGATTCAAAAGTGACACCAACACTGAGGAATGTTTACCGATATAAAGTTGAATAAATAGTACAGTTACTAGTGAATATTTTCAGCTCAGTTTTCATCAAATCAATTCAGGAATGTGTATGAGAAGGTTTACAAGTGGGATCAAATGCTGGTCAGGAGTCCCGGTTAGATGGCGGTGAAATTGACTTTGTCACGGTGCAGGTTTCCAGTGACCCGCCGCAACATCAGCTTTCAGCTCGGTTCAGCGTTTTGGCGGGCGTCGCTGCAGAAACGCCGAGGTGGCAGCTGACTAGCAGCTAACAAATTGCTGAGCACCGAGGGGAGGCACCCGAACATCTGTAGAACACCTGCACCGATCGATGCCAGGAAATGGAGCGGCGCTGAAAATGAGGGACGTGGAAGGGGGCGGGGCCGTCTGGGGAAAAAGGAACAACAGCAACTCTGGCAGGCGATTATCATAATGAAAGCTGCATCAATTAAAGAGGTCAATCACCACACGGCTGCCACCTTCACTGCAGATGGTGGAATTTGTTCAGGGCTTCTGCGTCGTTCCCGACACCAAGATGGAGCTGCAACACTGTCGTCAGGGAGCAGATGTTAGAGCAGGATTACACGCTAAAATATGCAAACACCTTCCTTATCTGCTGTCATTCCTGATGCTTCGGCAAAGGTTTGAAGGCGAAAGTCAATCTGACTTTTCCAGACTTTGATTTAAAACCACAGAGCAGGAACCTCCAGGGCTGAGAAGAACCCAGAAACCCTAGTTCCTTCAGCGGTCCAAAAGAAAACCTGCACCAGAAGATGGAGTTTACTGAATGACCTCATGGTTGAGCACCGATCAACCGTCGGTGTTCCCACCAGTGTTAGGATGACCTGGGTCCAGGCAGAGTGACCAGAGTTCCCAGCTGGTTCAGACAGACGACCTCTCACCCCTCTGCATGGTTCGGTCCAGCTGACTCAGATATAAGAACTTTTTATGCCTCTTGTCTGCAAAAGTCACTGCCTTTACATTAATAATAGAAATACTGCAGAACTGACAGGTGAGATCAATAATCAGGTGATCGGCTGTGATCAGCCCTATGAAGGGAAAAGCTGAAGGAATCTGCTGTACTCGTGTCCGGTGCTACGCTTTTAAAGGCAAACCTATAAAACATTGATTTAATAACATGATATTTACGTCTAAACCAGAAGTGGAGGTAAGGCCAGATGTTTGCAGTAATTGCACCCAGACTGAACGCTGGTGGGATGGTTTTGGAAAAGCGCCACGTTGCCCACTTGACTTGAGATGAGAGGTATTTTTATTTGCAGGGACGTGCTGTGACGTCCAGCAGCTGCAGACTGAACCTGGACCTGTCCCGGAAGTCCATCTGGAAAACGACCAAGGAGAACCACTGGGACACGTTGGGTGGAGGTAGGTGCTACACGGGTCGGATTTAGCTTTCCAGTCATTCCAGAGCGGTGGCACATCTGTCGGAGAAGATGGAAATTTTTACCTCAAATGAATCGCCACAGACATTAAAGTTTCATTAAATGTTGGTCTTGTAGGTAGAGCTAATCATTTCCCGTGGATCAGTGAACACACGACTCAGCGGTGATGCGAGGTTGTTTATTTCCGGGTACGAGCGGTAAACAAATGAGGTGGAGCTCCGACTCTCAACTGACCCTCCAGGGGAAAGCGTGGGTGGGTACGCTGGGCGAGGGGCCCCGGCGGGGGGCCGGCTTCCACCCAAGATGAGGACTGACACCGGGGTTCAGGGGTTAATTTCTGTAACAGGCGAATTTGCATACAAATGAAAAATGACAGAATTTTTCTGTTCTCCACAACTTTCAATGTCATCCGCATCAGGCTGGCTCTATCTGCCGCCCCCCCGTCCCCCCTTCACGCCGTTTGAAGAATATTCATTACTTGTGAAGCTGGGGCACCTTGTTTGCTATTAATCTCCACCGCAGGTCAATGACTTAATTTGCTCAACTTTATCAGTGGTGCCATTCACTTTTTCTTTCTTCCTCCGCCCGTCCGCTGCCTTTGTAGCTTTTCTAAAGTGCTCTCATTGCTTCTCTTCATAGAGACCAGCTAAGCTTTTTAAAGCACAACAAAGGCACAGTAACTCTGGTCTCTGAGAGAGTTTTGAAGACATAAATGAATTACTTGAGAGGGAAATATACCCCAGCCCTCTGGATCACTCCTTCTCCTCCACCCCAACAACTTCAGGAGAGGTTTCCGCTCAAATCTCCTTTTTTTTCCCCCTTCTTCTTTCTGAGTCTTGATTGCATTGATTGTTTTTCTAATCCAGAGGAAATAACTTGTAAAAAGAGGTCACACAAATATGAGGAGAACGGTGAAGGAAGGCGTGAAGAGACGGGAGTTTGTCCTCTGGAAAAGAGACCTAGTACGTAAAAAAAAAATGTCTTCCCACCCTTTGTAAAACAGATGTATTGAAGGTTTTACAAGGAAATAATGCAGAATTATGGTGGTAAATATGTAGCTCTTAATATGAAAATGTGAAAAAATGAAGCACTGATACTTGAACTTGCACGGCGTGATATTTTTAATAATTTTAAACTCTCACAGAAATATTGTTTCGTCCATCTTTTTTTGAGTGTCTCCTGCAAAGGATGACCACAAGTGTGGGGAGATGTTTCCTCCTGGTTTCCAAACAGTTCACCTTGACAGAAGGTGGGTTCAGAAATGGTGGTCTGGCCTTCAAAGACAGGCCCGGTACAAACGTGTACCTGTGGGGCCTCGGCTGGGTTTATTTGTGTATGTAATGGCGTTTTCTGGCTACTTCCTGTTTTTTCTGGTTTCATACTCATGATTGGCATCAGTAAAATGTGCTTTTCTTCTTCTGAAATGATCTTCTCCTGACACGTGTCTGAAATCCCTCCTGAAACCATCTGGATCGGTTCCCTGTGGCCTTCATGGGTTAACTTGACGTCAGAGCCCAGTCGTGGGGTTTTATTTTGAAAACTGAACAGATTGTTTGTGCCGGATAGAAATCAATATTTTGTTTTGGTTCAATATTGTGAGGTTTCATCCTCGCACCTCTTTTACATGGCTAACTTTGGTATCACCCTTTATTCGCCTGTGACTACCTCCCAAGGAGGTAGAGAGGCATGTTTTCTGGATCCTTGAGTTTTTAACGGTACATCGGGTCAGAAAAAGGTGCTAGCAGCGAGAGGAACTGGCTGGGTGAGGAGACTCCCAACTGGAGACAGATCAAAGTAAAAGAGGAGGGATGTTGATGCTTGTTGACCTGTTACTGTGAAGGAGCATCTCTGCAGCCTAGATAGTAAACCACTGTTTTTTTTGTTTTGTTTTTTTTACCTTTTATTATCTTTACAGAGGTCATTTCTAGGGTTCACCTGTTGTTGTTGTTGCTGCATGTGATCATCTCATTTCCTGCTACCACATTCATGGCAGTTTCTGGAGATTAAAAACACAAGTTTTGCTGCTGCTGCAAATTTCAAACTTTCCCATATAGTTTAACTCCTTTTAATTTGAATTTATCTAAACCCAAATACTGTGAAGTATTGTGGAAAACTAGAGAATTGTTTAAGCCACTTAATGTTGTTGTTCCTCTTAAAACCAGCATCCATCCATCCATCCATCCATCTTCCTCCGCTTATCCGTGGTCGGGTCGCGGGGGCAGTAGCCTGAGCAGGGGGA
>JAOWBL010000012.1:585900-602771 GCA_028564865.1 Zenarchopterus dispar | reverse complement strand
CCGGACAACTGAGCTCCTAGGATCATTGGAACACTCAAACCCCTCCACCACGATAAGGTGTCGGCTCAGGGAGGGGCTTAAAACCAGCATGGATGTCTAAATTCGTGTCCAATTGGAAAGAAGAAGAATTTACTTTTGCCACATATCTTCATCTACTCCCTAGTAAATAGTTTAAACGATGCAACTGCATATGCTCTCAATTATAAGAGCTTTTAATCTTTACTCGCTCAGGCGGGACTGACCAAACAAACCAGAAAAGCCCGTAGCGGGGCTTTTCTTCTGCATGCATGAAGTAAAAAGCAAACGGTGGAGGATTACGTCTATGTTGTGAAGCACAAAAGGACCACGCAGCAATATTGGGTGGTGATATATTTGTTTATCTCGCCATTAAACGCAGGTGCGATAGAAGTGCGACGTTTGTTTGCAGAGATTTGGGCAGTATTTAACCATCTGTAAATGAATCCTCACAAGCTAGTAGCCAGCGAGGCTAAACAAGCTCCAAAAGAGATGACTGCAACTTGGCTTGTTGCCTCCTGCAGGCATTTTGAACTAAAGTAAAACTTTTCAGCTTCATTAAAGAGCCTCACTCGTTTTTCCAGGAGAGAAAAGTTGGGGAAAAAAAGAAGACATTAAAAAAAGTGCATGAGACAGAGTATAAAGCATAAGAAAGTAAGAGGGAAAAAAAATGTCTTGTGAACCATTGTTTGGATCTTTATGCAAAAATCTCCTTTGTGTTTCAAACTCTTGATCCCCCATAGGCAAAGGAGGGGAGCGTATTGATCTGTGCTGAAAGGAGACGGGCCTTTCATCACGCTTCCTTCTCACCTTAGACGCCTTTGAGGGAGCTCCTTCAAGATCGCAGCACCCTCGCCTGGCTACTGGCCAGAGATTAGGACGGCGATAACCTCCCCAACCTTAATAGGTAGCGAACGAAAGCAGCGGCTGTCTAATTAGCGCTGATCAAAGAGGAGGACTTTATCCCCAAAACAAACCTGCACATTTGAATGTGCTTAGGAGAAGCAGGAGGAGGTGGGAAGAAGGGTAGGGGAGGTGGAGATTCTGAGCTTGATGGAGGGGTGGGGGTGGATAATGATGAAACACACAGCTTTGCCTCTTCACCTCGTCTTCTGTCCGACTCCATCTGCATGCAAACATGTAAACGCAGAGATCGCCCTGAGCTCGACATCCAGCCGAACCCACGGCGAGGAAACGACCGGACTGAACACGCAAATCAAGAAAGTCGCACAGCATGACTTCTGTCAGTGATCCAGGGATCTCTGTCAGCCGCCACGGTGATCCAGGGATCTCTGTCAGCCGCCGCGGTGATCCTGGGATCTCTGTCAGCCGCCGTGGTGATCCAGGGATCTCTGTCAGCCTAAATTGTTGGCCACGTCTCCATCCCAAGTACCAAACAGTCTAAACATGCAGACTTTTTAGTTCATTGGTGGGAAATGCATTCTGGGATACTTGGTGTCAAGACTACACAAGTCTCGACTAGATGCATCGTTAGTAGTCGCGGTTTCACAAACTTCCAAAGCTCTGGAGTATCTCATTCCAGTTGAAACCTCCGACCAGAAACCTGGGAATTCTCCACAAGTCTTTGCAAAATTTAGTTTAAAAACGAAACGCACCGTTAAACCATCTAATCACAGCCAGAGGAGGTCTTCAGACGGGGCTGGTTTCTGTAACACATGCTGTTTCCATGGTTACAGCACAGCAGCCTCTGGGAGAGCTGAAGCACAGCAGAGAGGGAAGGGGCGGGGCTTGCTAGGCATTAAGATGGTCCGATTCCTTCTCGGGTTTATCCGACTCTGTCTTCATCAGCAGTGGTGGCTGGAAGGCGTAAATATCAGGAAAAAGTACGAGTTCTGAAATGTTTCTTCACGTAGATATTTGTCGGTTTAAATTTAGACCAGTGGATCTACTTAAACGATTATTTTGAAGAAAGAGAACTTAATATTAGTCCAAGATTTATTTAAATTGAAAAATGGATTTTACAAAATGTAAGTATGTGGAAGGGAAGGAGGGACAGCACCAAAAAAAAAAAAAAGTTACTTATTGCAAATGAAAGTCAAAAATATGAAATCTGCTTCAAGTTTAGGGACTTTTTCACTGATCTGATTATTGAACCGGCTACTTGGGATAAGTTTTAAGGAAGAAATTACTGCTTTACAGCTCATTGACATCTGACGTCAGAAGTAAAAAGAAAAAAAAGTCACTGGTTTAACCTTCTAAAAAGTGTTGTTTTATAAAAGCGTCTTAAAGTGTGTTCTTCGTAAGTCATGATATCGTTGTTGGGCAAAAGTAATTACAGCTTTTAGCTCTGAAGTAGCAAAGCTATTAAATGGTGCAAAAATGAAAATATTGAAGGTATGTTCTTCAGACTGAGGTACAGTACATTACAGTTAATTTCCCCCCAAAGATCTTTGACCTGCAATCAAACCACCACCATCTTTACTTCCTCCAGACATTTATTCAGGTGTTACCATCTGCGTCGCTAATTTTCCTTTGAAGGCAACATCTGCCCTGAAAATCAAAGTCCCTCCTAATGGTTCCTCCTGAGACCGTTCACTTCTGACCACCATGAAGTCATCGCTGACTCGGCGCTTCAAAAAGCCCAATCTGACGCCTGCCTGACGGCGCTAAGAGATAAGAAACGCACGAAAGCCAAAAACTATGTGAAGGCAGTTAGTGGGGTTGCAACGAGGAAGGAGAAAAGTGGAAATGTGTCTCGCGGAGGTATGAGGCCTTCAAAGCTGCTTGGCTGGGGGAACGTCCCACCACTTCCTGTTGGGGCTGGATTTGTCTCGGATCTCTTGGGACCTTCACTCCTCCACCTGCATTCCTCGCAGGTACGAGTCCGTTCAAGTTCAGCGGGAAAATGTGCTGAACTTGATGGTGTTTACTGCCAAATGTCCAACCAGACGCTCGATGCAAATGTACAAATTGCCACGACTGTGAATATATTTGAAATTCGATCGCATTTCATACCCGTTCGCTGAGCCTCTGAGTGCACGGCGGTCTCATTACTCTCCACGACATGGCAGGAAAAAAAAACCCACAACGCCTGAGTTTCCATCTAATAAATTCCTGACAGAAGAAAGTTTACTTTTTGCATTAAATTGACACATTTCCAACTGATGAAGCCACCAAGATGGATGCCTCCTAATCTAAATGGAGAAAGGAATTATCCCATCCCTTTTTTTTTTTTTGCTCGACTTTCCTGAGATGTTACATGTGGTGGGGGTGGGGGTGGGGTTCCCCTCGCCCTGATTCTTTGCTCTGTGTTTAAGATCTCTTGTACCTGTGATCGTCAACATGTGTGAGCCCCCTTTCCTCGGGCGTTAAACATATGTCTGGAACATATGGTCCACGCCGAACACGCTCCCGTTAGCTTCTGTTCGTCTGCTTGTCGAATGGAGCGTCCAGGAATTAGTCAGCACCGCTTTAAAAGAAATGTAAAAGGCCTCTGAACCGAGATGGTGTTGATTTAAAAACGAGGGATTTCACGCCTTTGATGGCAAAATGTCAGCCAGAGAAGTCATGTGACCTGCATGTACGTCTTGACTGAGACGTGCACGCGAGGGAGGATTATTAGCCATTGCCTCCATCTATTAAGCCTTTCCTCTTCCAGTGCCAAATGCCTGACCCAAATATGGCTGAAAGACGACATGTGACCTGCTTAGCAATTCACCCCCTTCGCTGTTAGCTGGAGGCAGCGGTCCGGTGGGGGGGACTGAGGGGGGGTAAGGTGGGAGTCGGGATGAGGGGGTTGAGTCTGTTAGTGGGAGAAAGCACAGATGCTCGCAGATGGGTAACATATTGTCCAGAGCTGACCTGGGTGCAGAGTAATTACTGGAAATATCGTCGCTCTTCGGTCTTCAGTCCGACTTTGCCTCAGACAACGAGAAAAACGCAGAATTAGAAGAAAATAGTCCTTCTCGTTAGTTTATATGTGATCCAGGGATTTTACCTTAGTCTCCTCAATCCTAGGCTGAAAAATAAAAAATAAATTAAAAAAAGCAGAAGTGCAACGAAAAGCATAAATCCAGGTTTTCTGCTGATGTTTGGTCTCCAGGGTTTTAGTAATTTCATGCTTCTGAAGACGATCTGGTGTCTTCATATCACCTGTCTCGACTAAAACAAGAAGCTTTTCTTATCTCGTTTGTTTACAATTAAGAAGCAAGCTTATTTCCAGCATTGAACACATGCTCCAAAGACTGTTTTTGATGATGTAAATTAAGTTTTAGGTTGTAGTAAATTTATTTTATTTTATAATCTGTTCGTATTTGACTCATTTTAAAGTCCCAGTTGGAAAGGAGCACTGCTCTGACAGTTATTTCCACCGGTACAAAACGTACCGAATCGATCACGTTGGGGCGGGGGCGAGTCATCACGTAATTTAGGGGCGACTAAAAGCAGCTTTTGTAAAGTGAGATTAATAAAACACTGAATTAAAACAAAATAGTTTATTTTAATGGCTTAACTTGAATTTCAAGTTTTGATTTTCTCGCTCAGACAGAAACACGTCAGCAGCTCTTTCAGCGGGGGGCGTGTCCATCTTTGTCGTGATACGGTTTTATTTGCTGTCTCTCGTCTGAAAAGTTGACGTTTTGTCCAACTTCTGATGGGAGCAGCACTTCCAGACCCACAATGCATTTGGGCAACGTCACCCCAGTCAAAGTCAGCGCACGGCTACGATGTGGGTGGTGGGAAAACGGATGGAAAGGTGAACAGGTATCGATGAGGGATGGAGGTCCAGGTACACTGAAGGTTTTTTTTTCCTTAAAACCTTTTAAATTAGAGTGGAAACTTTGAACCCTTCCTGATTGTTTTATTTTGTTGCTGTTTTTGTTGTTTTCATCGTCTTTTGTGACACTTTGTTGAAATTCTTTTGTTCACTTGATTTAATACAGAAAAAGATGAGCTCTAAAAACGATTTTAGCAGGAGCGAGCCGCGCTGATGAAAGCTTTTATCAGCGAGCACTAATGTGCTGTTTTCTCCAGAGGTTCGCGCTTATGAGCTGTACATTAAATCTGTTACTAAAGCAGTTTATAGACCGTAAAATAGCAACTTTAAAGTTGTATGTTTCCCGAGCACATGCAGGCCTTCTTATGAAAATCTGAATTGTTTCAACTGCTGCGCTGCAGTTTGTGGCACAGAAACGTAATTAAGCCGAGAGTAAATTAAAGCGTGCTTGCAACATACCCACACATGTGGCTGTCGGTGTCGGGCTTTCGTTTCTGAAACTGATCTGTTTATGAAGCCGCTCTCCCCTCCCGGCCTCGCTCACACTCGGATGCAAACGTGTCTTTGGGCGATGAAAAAACTGTCTGGACTCATTTGTAGTCTCGAACCGGAGGGCAGATCAGATCACGGTGATGGCGGCCGACCCCCTAGCCCCGCCCCCTCCCCTCCCCTCCCTGCTCCTGGCTCCTGGTCATTGCTGGGGCTCAGGTAGCCCTGGGGGGGGTCTCCGGTCTTGGTCATCAGGGTCCATGTGTCCCCCAAACGTCCCCACATGACACGTTAATGTTTGGGAGATGAATTTAAACCCCAGCTGGCAGCCAATCACAGGACTCGTACACCAGTAAACATGGCTGTTCTGTACGAAACATCACAATGGATGTGGAATAAAAATATGACCAAAAAACCTTTTTAAAAGTGGCATTTTCAGGGGCTCAAATGCATTTGGACAATTTAAAAGATAATTTATCTCGGTTTAGTTTATTCCATCCCTCTTACATGAATCAAACTCATCCATCCTTATTTTATATGTCTACTGAGACAACATCCAAAAACAGCTCCGACCAGTAGTTTAAAATACAGCTGTTTTTGCTCTTTTAGTTCACTGAAAATACTCAACACCAAGAAGCTAAAGTGATGAAGTTTAACCTACGACAGCATAGCCGCTAATCCAGCTTTAACTGGAGAAGCCACGCCCCTAATCGTGCACAAGTTCTGCATAATTGTAGAGTTTTACTTGACGTGGTACATTAAGGTTTTTGATTTTCTGAATGCAGTTTTTTCCAGAAATTTCAAAAACATGCAGATTGGCCTCAGTGATTCCAAACTGACTTTTATCATTGAGTACACATGCAGTGGGCTCCTGACCTGACCAGGTTTTATCCAACTGAAACCAACCCAGAAGTCAGGAAAGTTGCAGTTCACCGTCTAACCACTAGGGGCTGGCTCCAAAAGTGAGTCCAGCTCTCCTGACCTCCATGTTTAAAGCTCTTAACTTTGCAGCTCTTCTTCCAGAGAGAGCTGGGACAAGCTCCAGCAGGCCCTCGTCATCCCGAGCAGGAAGAAGCAGGTGTAGATGATGGATGGATGGATGTCCAAGTACTTCTGAGTACCTGGAAATGGAGGCACTTTGCTCTAAACCCTAAACGGTAAATGCAATCTTCAGTTAAAGCTGAGACTCGCGTCAAGTTTTCTAGTTTCATCAATTGAGCTGCTTTTGAAAGAAAAAACCCTTAAAAGCTCAGGGTTATTGCTCAAAAGCTTCTGGAGGAAACAGTGAAATTTAAAACCACGTCTTATTTTTGTCAGTAACGCCGTCAGAGCCACGTTGTCGTCGTCACACAGAACCAGCCTGTGACCCGAACACAGATCCACATACATGCCCTCCTTTATTTAAAAAAACCAAACCGAATTCATTTGGTGCTAATGATGATGACAATAATTCACATCGGACGAGAGAGGAAGCCAAAACAAGCGTGCTCTCTTCTTCATGTGATCAGCGGTGATGATTTTCTCCGCGATAATGATTCATCAAACGATTCGGCGGCGGTCACAAAAGGGCTCCAGTCATTAATAAAAGAACAGAGTCAAAGCACCTTGGGGAGCCTTTTCCGTCTTTTCCCTTCCTTTCTTCCCCCGTCCTCCCGTTCAGACCTACTTATCATTAAAGCCAGTAAAAAGTGACTTCTTCATCTGAATGAAATCTCATTGTTGCGTTTCAAGATGTGAATAAAATTCCATTTCAAATTAGGCTCTATTAGCATCACTAAGAGTGGGAAGATTCCCGCGACCTTTCCCTGCTTTGAAAGTTTTCCTTCCCTCGTTTCTGGAGGTGAAGGGAAGGTCTTATCTCCTGTCACGTCGTTGCTCCTTCAGCTTCAGTGACGATGCTGAAAATAAAGATTTGACTTCCAGACGGAGGAAAAAGAAACAAGACAGCTTCTTGTATGTTGTTGTGAGAAGGAGCTTTTACTTCAGTTCTGAGTGGACGCTAGCTTAGATCCACCTTCAGCAGAAACAACGGGGATAAGTCTTTCCTCCGTTTTGGTCCGTTGTTCTTCACATCGTTGCTCGAGTTCAGATCAGGTTCAGGTCTGGACTTGGACCAAGTCGGTCCATAAAGATTTGCAGGTTTGTCACATGAGGAACCTTCAGCTGCCACATTTACCTCCTGACTTCATGGTCCAATCAGGGACTTTGAGCTCTCCAGGTCCCGGGGCTGTAAAACGGTCCCGAGTCATCACTCGTCCACGACCGTGCTTGACATCTGAAGACGACTCCACTTTGGCCTCATCTCCATGTCGGACATGACTCCAGATCGATCTGAAGCAACTTCCACTTCTCCAATACCACTGCTTATGTCTTAACCTTTTGCGTTTCAGACCACCAAACTGCTGACGTGTGAAGAGCTCTGCACACCTGCCTGCAGCTCGCTCTTTTTAATCCAGTCACAGCAGTACGGGGGTACTTGGTATTGCCCACGTGATTTTATTTTCTTCATTTTTGTGAAATCATTAATGGTCGTGAAGTCTAACTAAAATCAGTCGGATTCACTTGTCTTGACGTTGAGGTTTAGGGAAGAGGAAGAGGATGAGGTGATGGATTGATGCGGGGCAGCGGAGGTTCAGAGGTTAGACCGATAAACAAACAAGGCATCGATTTCCCGCCGCTCTCCGCCCAGTCTCGGGGAAACCCCTTCGCCTCCAACATCCGGTCACACTCATCTCCACTTACGTTGAAGAGGGAAAATCCAACCCCCACCCCTCCTCGGACGTCTCCAGGGGACGGTGCATCTGAGGTGAACCACTAGCAGAGATTGGTGGTGATTTTATGAGCAGAGGTCCGAGTGGAGCTGCTGCTCGGAGACGGATAAACGTCCGAGCCTGCTGATGGGATGCTTTCAGCTTTTTTATGTGAAGGAATTAAACGGCAAAGCAAAGCGGGGATATTTTTGAACATTACCTTGTTACACCCACATGAATTTATTATTTGATCCTGTAAAACGAGGAATACCGTTGTGAAACAGCTACATGTGATTTGTAGCCCGTTTAAAAGTGGAGTTTGTTTTTCTCTTTCCTGTTTATTGAAAAATATCTTTTTGTTCCTCTGGAAAAGTTTGAACCTGTTTTAAAAGCCTCCATCTTTTATTTTTTGGTGGACTAAAAGGATCAAACGTGCTGAAACCAATAATATCAGATGTGTCACTGAGAACGTCATAAAAAAACGTTTTCCATTAAATTATTATTTTTTCTAGTTTGAATTCATTTTGATGCAGTTTAATGTCCTAAAGAAATTCCTGTGTTCTTCTGGACAAGCTGGATTAAGTCAGTCTTAATCTGTTTTAAAACTTAGATTTGGCTCCCGTAACTGTGAAGAAGCCCACTAACTTAAAGGACATAAAAAGCTTAAAATATATTGAAACAAAGACTCAGGATATCTGAACTGTCTCACTCAAAACGTATCAAATTAGCTTGGTTAGCAAAGCTAACAAGTTATCAGTTTGAGCCTACAATTTAACACTCTCTGATGTTAGACTTTTGATGAACTTTGAAAGGGAATCAGTTGTTTTGTGAGTCCTGCTAACCAGTGCTAACATGCTAACCAATGCTAACCAGTTTGAGATTAGCACTATTTAGTACTGGCACTTTGGTAAATAATACCAGGTCTTATCTGGGCTAATATTGGTTTATAACCTTTTCTCCTAATTTTCCTACTTAATGAACTTTAAGTCTATGATTTGAGGTTGCTAATCATTGCTAGGTTAGCACTAGCTTCCACTGCTAACTAGCGCTAACTGCGACTAGTTTGGTGCTGCTAGCACTGGCACTTTGTTAGATCATACTAGCAATTAAAGAAGCTTGATGATGATGTAGGGGTTTATTTTGTAGTTTTTAAGTTTAACAAACTTGGATTGGGATTTTATGCATGTTGCTATTCCAGTTGGGATTAGCAGATCATTTAAAACTCATCTTTCTCATTCTAAAATTGTCATTTAAGGATGATGACCAAAAGCAAAAGTTGATGCTTGAAAACTACACGAATCATCACCGTGACGACGTCCGTCTTCTCACGATCTGTAATGTAAATAATCTTAGCAAAGTAGCTTACTTTTGACCATAATTATTCAGAGTTTTACCCATGAGGTAGCTACGTTTCAACTGTGAATAAAACCCCAGAATTACTTCTCAAAAAAAGTGCTTAAAAGTCTAAAGTACGAAGCTAGTGAGTGTTATTTATTTATCAGGAAAATTAGCATTAGCGGGCTGGAGGGCTCAACTTGAGAAAAACTACTTTGCTTTAAGCCTCATGTTTCACCAATAATCTTTCAAAAAAAAAACAAAACTGTATTTACAAATTTTCAGGATTCTGGGCTCTTTGAGCAGATAAATGTTAAGTTTACATAAAACAGTAATGATTTATTTTACAACCGGGCCGATGCTGAGCTAATATTTGTAAACCTGCTGGATGATTTTGACATATGTTGACTTATTTTGGCATTCGGTCTCAGAAATATCAATGTCTGCAGAAGAGGGATTAAAGTGTAGACTCAGAACATGCCTATTTATTGATGAAGTGAAGTTTGATGTTGCACTCATGCAAAATTCCTCGACTTTTTGGACTCTGTGTTGGAGTCGGCGTAAGAGAGGCGAATGTTTATCCAAACAAGTGAATTTATTTGAAAAATTAACTTGAATATATTCTAAATATATGTATGGGGGGAGAGTCAAATATGAGGCCACGTTACAGCTTTTTTGTTGATTTGATTTTGACAATAAGAATATTTTTTCCCGCTTTACAAAGAGACAACAGCTGAGATGTTAATGTTGGTCACGTGTCATCATGAGATCATAATACTGCAACTTTTCAGCATTTGGTCTGACTTTTGTCCAAAAAAAAAAAAAAAAAAGCTTAGTTGCCCATAATGTTGGAGATAAACAAGTCGATTATTTATGATGTATTTGTTTTTCATTATACATGAATGTGTTGCTTTGCATTATTTTACCTGATGTGGTTATAGTTGTCATGAATGTGAACTCTAACTGTGGTAACAAGAACTGTTTTTTGACCCAGGTGTAAATATGTTTATTTCTGCTTTAATATCGGACATTTTACGGAGGTGAACTCATTTGTGTGGTCTGCCCCTGGTGGTCAGTGAAGGAACTGCTGTTTTTGGAAGCGACCTTTGCAGAACCGTTTATGAACCCGTTTTCCCAAAACATGGTCTTTATTTGTGTGGTGTTGGTCATCTGAGGTTGTATTTGTCTCATTAACAAAATAACCTCTGATTGGGTTTGGAAGAAGTAGCACTTTCTTTCTTCTTTTTTTTTTACATTTGCAGAATCCCAGTCGATTTCACTGTAACGATTTAACTGCAGGGATAAGATGGGCGGGTGGAGGGAAAACATAAAAAATTCCAGCACCTCATCAAACGGCTCCCTGGATCACAGATCAATGATCTCCACAAGTAATACCTGGTGGACGTTTTTCCTTCTCCGTGGAAGACTGGTGTTAAATAAGTCCACACCTTTGTTTTTCTGGCCGGCGCTGAGCTTTCCTCCTCTCTTGTACTTCCATCCTCCAGCGCAGATTTGCAGAAATGGAAAAAGGCTTTTTCCTGTGTTTTTAATCCCTTTGCACCCTAATTGGCCTCTCTTTACTGTGAAGTGAGTTCAATCTGAAGGCAGATAAAACAAGTGTTGGGTGAGGGCGCAGGCACCGTGTCACTGTGTTTTCAAGCATGAAGTGAGCGCTTTTGAACTAATTTCCAAGCCTCTGCAATTAAAAGCTCCAGAGTCGTTAAAGTAACTCCATTTCGCCTTTTTTTTTTTTTTTTTTCTTTTTTTCATCTCTCTCCTGAAATATTGCTTTTACCTATTCCCTGTTGGAGGTGAAGGATGGCTGGTCTCAGATCTGTGCCTCTTGTCCATTTAAACGCAGTTTAAACTGATTCAAGTTGAGGATTGAAGCGTTTCAGGTCATCTGCAGCCCAAACTGGGCTCTTCAGTACATCAGAACTGTCGAGTACCACCATGAGTGATCCTTCTGACAACGGCGACGGGGGGCTTTGTGTGGCGTGATGTGGCCCACCTACAGGGACGTGGTGGCGCTTCTGTGGAAGGTTCTGGTATTGATGCAGTGCTGTTCTGTCTGAGACTTGAACGTGAGGCCGGCCGATACTTTAAAGCTTCGTCTCCTTCGTGGCTCTTATCACCGTGAACGAGGAGAACGTGCCATCGACGGCTAGCTTCTACAACATGGTCTCTTAAGTTCAAAGACGAGGGTTTCTCAACAAGGACTGTTTTCACTGGCATCAGCCAGGTCAGATCTGGTCCACATCTGTGTGGTACTTGGGAGGACCTCAGCCCCTGGAGGTCAGTGGACATGGACCTTCTCAACTACCTTCAGGACCTCAGATGTGGTCCACAGACACACCAGTCCCACAAAGATCCTTGAAGTCTGTGTTCCACCACCCGATGACTTCCTCAGTGGAGGTCAGACCCACGCCATCTTAGCTGCACACGGTTAAATGGTTAAAGCACTGTCCTCCCCTCGTTTATGAGCCAATCAAAAGCTGGTTTTCTGTGATGTCACCAAGCCCCTCCCACATCGAGTTCTGATTGGCTGGCTGGTTCTCGTCAGCTGAATCGTGAGGGATCTGAGAATGACAGGACCTTAATTAATGATAAAGCAGCAAAATCAAATATAAAATCATGAGAGAAATAATTTCATTTGATTAAGTAATTATACAAAAATCGACAAATATGGGTTGAAGTGATTAAGGAAATTTCTAAAAATGTTTAATTTTTAAAATTAGTTTTTAAAAGATTTTTTCCACACTGTATATGCGTTTTCTAACATTAAATGTATTTAAGGGACTCCTAAGAGATTTCTTTCCAGCTGGCTTAAATCTCTAAATCTATTTCTTTATGATGTTAGAATTTTTACTTTTTTTTTTTTTTTTTTAATTTGAGAGGCTTTTATAACCTAACATCATCTTTATTAATGTAAGGGACATTTTATTTCTGTAATGAACATTTATTTCAGGGCTTTTATTTTCTCAAGTCTCAGTTATTCATTCAAGGCGTTTGCTTTTTCATTATGTTTTTTAATTATTTATGAAACTTAAATTTATTCCAAGCCATTTGATTTATAAATCCATATATTCTGATTTCAGGCTTTTATTTCATGACATTGAATTTTAAGAAAGTTTAATTTCTGTCAAATTTATTCATTTTCAGGAAATTTTATTTTCCTAATGAAAAGAGATTTTAGGGGGCTTTTATTTCTCAAGGGATTATTTAAAAAAATATTATTTTTTTCTTTTATCTATTGTCACTTTTGTTAACTTAAGGTGAGTTTTTTTGCTTATTTATTTCAGACACTTTTATTTTCTCAAGTCACCTTTATTCATTCATCAGGAAATTTTCTTTTCTATTCTTTGGGAAAGTCATTTCAGGTCTATTTTAAATATATTTATCACAAGGAATTCTTATTTTTTAATTTCTCAATCTTTAATTCAGGGGGGCTTTTATTTTTTCAATGAAAAATTTCCTTTTTTTCTCTCAGTAAGTATTTTAGTTTCCTGTTTTATATTGATATTTTACATTTCCACGTCTCGTTTTTAGAAGAATAAACTCGGTTAAGCGACTTCAGTCAGTCAACGCAGCGGTACGGAGGACAGATTGGATCAGACAGCAGCGCTGATCCGATCTCGGAAAAGCGCCGCTGTCTGACTTGGTTAAGTGTTTGTGAACAGAATCCACAGAGATTCGTCTCTGATAAATACCATCCACTCGTGAAGAAATGCATGATTCACGTGAAGTTGAATTTGGCAGAACATATTGGAGCGGCGCTTCAGTATGTGCCAGATTAACTGCAGGGCAGATATAATACTCTTTTAAAGTCTATTTGCTGCTTTCATGTTAATTTAAAGCCCGCTTTTGAACTGGGAATATCTAACAGCAGGTTAAGATCCAGATTGTTTAGACGTGTCTTTGCTGTGGATTTCACTGCCTTCGTTTATTCGTTTTCTTGTCTGTTTACGTTACACGTTGGCTTATTTATCCATCTCTTTATTTTTTAATGAGTTGCAAACCCACTGGAGGATCTGGGCAATGAAACTTTAAAAACGTGTACAGTAGCAGCGTGGGGAAAATATTTACGTTGAAGCCGGCCACAATCTCAGAAGATCCTCAAATGTAGGTTAGAACTGCGAAGCTGATATGCAAATGTCCTTATCTGCTGGGATTCACAAACAACCATCATCCTGATTGATTTAATAAACTGCTTTTATCTTTCAAAGTGTTAATTAGGAGAGATGGGCCTGGCTTTGAATCTCGGCTTTCTGCGGCACATTTCAGAGCTTTCAGACAAAGAGAAACTTTCTGTCCCTTAACGTCGCCAAACTCGCAGCTTCTTCAGTGTTTTACGCTGTCGTTTGAGGCACAAAGCTCTGGCTGAAGAGACGAGCCCACCGTCGTCCGATCGGGACGGAAATGTTCTCCAGAACTGATCACGTCCATCAAAAAAAAAAGAAAAAAAATCATGTGGGCAAAACTAGGTGCTGCGAGGGTCCTTGATGAACACCTACTGGTCTGCAGACCTTGGGCTGGAGCATTCAGAAGTTTAATAACACAACGCCAAAAGGGAAAGACACAAGCAAAGTTCTCAGAGAAGAATTTGTTGCTGGACACCAACCAGGTCCAAAAACTTTGGAGTCCAACGCTCTACGGTAGTTAAAAAGCGATAATTCAAGAGCGGAAAAAAACTTCCAGATGATCCTCCCAGGAGTGGATGTCCTAGCACCTCCATCCCAACGTCAGACTTTGTCTGAAGACCCTGTCAACATCAGCACTTCAGTGGAATAAAGTTTTTGAGTATTACATCACGACTTAGACTATCTCTGCTGTGTCTGCTTTCATTTTGGAAATCACAGAAGCACTTACCCTCCCTTTAAGGGCTTTTTAAAATTCCTTTTTAGCATTGGACAGTCTGACGGTCGAGTAAACTTGATGGGATGTCCACTTCTGGGAACACCGTCTTGTTTTCTAGTGAATAAGTTCTCCACTTTTGAACGTTAAACTCAAAATTGCTTGGGAAAGTTTTCAAAAACATTTTCCAGATTGATGTGAAGCAACAATTGTGTCTGATGTCCTTCTCTTCTGGCATTGTGTCTATACTCATCTGAATACTTATACCTAAATACTTATAAAGTGCAGCTCCTCTTGCAGGTCTACGCATCTGCTGATGGTTAATCCATCAGGAATGATGATTGACAGCTCAGATTTACCCTCTTAGATCCTGCAGGAACAGTAAAGGGGTGCTGTCGCTTTTTTTTTTATTGCTTTTTTTTGCTTTGTTGGTAAATTTGTGTAAAAATGGGGACCTACGTTTGTGTCTTAGTTGATTATGCTCTCCTGTCTCTTGACAGCAGCTGTTTTTAAAACGTCTTGCTGATACCTGGAAGGTGAGCCTTTTCCCTTCGCCCCCTTCGCCCTCGCTGCTGATAAATTTCCGTGACGCCAGAGCTGACGCACGCTCCCGCCGCGTATGCCAGGCTTTTAGCGGGTTTGTCGGGTTGCCAGGTGCTGCCGTTCAGGTGGGTCGTAGGAGCCAGCAAACATGACGCAGGTGCTCCCGTTGGCTCAGCAGCCAGCCGGCCGCCATGACTGGCCTCGCCGTGCCAACCCGCGGGGCGTACGAGTTCACATCGAGAGGTGACATACTGGCGAGCTGCGTGCCAGCGACCATGGAAACGGGGATTCCCCTCCGGTGGAGGGAACCACGACATGAAACTGCGACGCTGCCAAGACCCCCAAACCCAAACCTGACCAGACGTGTCTGGAAGCCTCCGCGCTCGTTGGGAAACGCGTCCCGCGGCGTCTCCGAGTTTTGATGTCATCCAGTCGGACACTTTCAGGGAATGTTTTCCATCCCGCCATCCCAAAGCAATCTGAATAATTTTCAGCCGCATATTTTAACTCGATCCATCTTTGATGTCTTATTTGTGTGCGCCGACTGTCAGCCACTGGTGGCGTTTCCCTCCTTTCTTTCCTTTGCTTTTCTCTTCCCTGTACGCGGCGGGGACTTATCAAAATTTATTTATTTTTTATTATTATATTCTTAATTTTGAACGGGATCAAAGTGAAACCCCCCCACGCTGCGTTTGAAACAAACACAAAATGGAAGATATGAAGAAACTTTTGTTGACGGGCGCTGCGTTGAATCCCAGAAGAAGCATCTCGACGCCGCTCGTCTTTAAACGACTTCAGAGCGGTTTTATTCGTCAGGCGTGGGCGGCCATCTTAACCTGAGCAATTAAAGCTCAGACGAAGCGCCAAGGCTGCAGAAAGCCGGTGACAGCCGCCGCGCCACCTCTAATTATTGACTGGCCCCTGGCTTGAAAAAACCTTCATTATTCTTCATCCTGTGGTAATTTGTATTTCCCTGACATTCATCATATATTGTTGGTAACCTTTAATTCATCTGCTGTTAGCACTTTTGTCTGCTGAAGTCAGGCTGCAGGCAGGCCGGCCTTACTCGACGCTAAATTGGCATCGTCCTCTAACTTTGCAAACCAGCATGATGACTTTTTTTTTTGTACTTTTTTTTTAAAACGCTGGTCGTAGTTGCAAAGTTACAGAGCAAACAGCATCAGTCTGATTTTATTGTTCTGAGATGATGGTAGATGGTCGTCTAATGATGAAACCAAAATTTAGCTGAAAAAAAATGAGCATGAACATCTCCAGACTCTGAGGTTCCTCCATGGAGAAGATCCCCAGGCCTTCACTTCAGAAGAAGGTTCCTCTGGACACTTTGACAGAGGAACGACCAGAGAAACGAAGCACGTGATCTAGATGGAGCGGTACCAGACGGTACTACCAGACCACATCCAAAGTGTGGGTGGAGCAGGAATACAGGTGAAGGACGGTCGTTGAGCCAAGGTCTTCTTTTGAAGATTGTCTTGAACACTCTTATATCACGTGAAGAAGTGGTTGAGATCAGGTGACTGACGTGGTCATTGAAGAAGGTTCTTGTATGTTCAGGTTCCTTCAGCTTTGTGTCATTTATCTGAACGTGAAGACCTCCAGCTCATACCATGACACCGCCTCCACCATGTTTGATACATGATGTTTAAGGATCATGAGATGTTCAGTTTAACTCTGTTTCGGTTGTCTAAAGGCTCTGATTCCAGAGACTTTTTTTATTTTTATTTTTTTAGATGTTTTCCTGTTTACCTGTTGTTTGTAAAAGTCTCTGTATTCCCGTTTGTGATTGTAGATGTGATGCGTTCAACTTGTGAGTTTGAGGAGGGGTTTTCTTCACGAGGGAAAGTCTTCTCTGATCCTCCACCTCATTTATCTTCAGTGGTTCTCCAGAACGTTTTGATGCTCTCGAGTTCACCAGAACTTCCTCTCTTTTTAAGAACATACCAAACTGCTGATTTGACCACATCCAAGTTTTTTTTTTTCCCCATCTTTCTCGTAGATTAATGTTGTTTTTTCAGCCTTCTTCTGCTCCCAGCAGCTGCCAGCTCGATACCTGATATCAGCTCCTGAACTTCAGTCTGCTTCATTTGTCTTGAATGGACTACATCTGGACAATTACGCTCTTTTCAGCCGAC
>JAOWBL010000012.1:565900-580900 GCA_028564865.1 Zenarchopterus dispar | reverse complement strand
TGACAACTTCACGTTGAGAAACGATCTCCATCCGATACCCACAGACCTCCACCTTCTTGTGTGCCAGAAGAAAAGACAAACCCAAACCAGCGTGCTTCCACCGCCGTGCTTGGGGTATGATGCTGAAATTAGACGTTCCAGTAAATATTTCTACTTTGGACTCTTCTGTTGTTGCAGAAGTCCTGATGCAGTTTTGAGGATCTCAGTCGTGCTTCCATGTTTTCCTCTTCCAAACAAACCGTCTGCTCGCTGCGCCGCGCTGGACTTGAACATCTAACGCCCGGCGTGGCTTCTCGAGCTTCGAGGTGTTGCTCTCGGGGTTTTCTAGAGAAATCCTGCTGAAACATCCACCATGGCAAACTTAGCAACTATCTTGAATGTTTTACTTACAAATAAGCTTTCTGAAAACATTAGACTCAAAAATGATTCAGAATTGCTTTTTATAACGTTTCCAGACAAATATATATAATAATAATAAACTTCTGCACGCCGAGGCCTGATGACGAGCAGCACCTGCTGCATCTACCTTCTTACATCTTCTGGAAGCAGTAGGGGAGTACTTAGTATTTTCCCAAATTATTTACTTTGTTTTTGGCTTCATGTTTGTTCAATAAAATGCTCGATGTTGTTGTTCATCCGAGCAAGAATTTAATTAGTACAAAATCTCTCCGCTGATGCCGTTTGAACAAGTATCACCTCTCGCTCTAAATTCAAACAAAAATCTGCCTGAATCCGATTTTCTGGTTTGATTAAAGTGATCCACGAAAGCATAAAAACGATGAAGTGGAAGGCAGCGCTGCGTGTTTCACGCCCAAGTAGCGACCGAGTCTGCGACTCGCGGGACTCGCTGTTTGAGTTTCCGTCCAAATGAGTTTCATACGAGTGTCGGGCTTCCAGCTGTGAATCCGAAAACATTCCCACATTATTCCCCGTCTGAGCAGCAGCAGCTCCAGGATCTGTCTGCACATGGCGTCGTGGCCACAGCGTGTCCCTCTGCTGTTCGTTAACGAGACCTTCACTAATTAGAGCCGAGGAGGAGGAACATGGTGAAGATGGTCTTATATAAATAGTATCCCTGTTTCACTGGGAAACCTGACTAATATCTCTTAAATGTTGTGGGCCTAAAACTGCTAAACGTTTTTAATGCATCCAAAAAAAAAAAAAAATTAAAGATGTTGCCCATGCAGCCCAGAAAACATCTCCAACCTCCAGGCTGAGTCTTCTGATCTGCAGCGTTCACACAGTTTAACAAGAATTGTCACATTTTTGAGCGTGGCAGCGTCGGAGAGCCGAGGTCCACTGACCCATAACAAACTAAATTACACTTATGTAATGCTCGCTGCTGCTGACTCTATTCCTGGCGCTGATATTTGAAGCAATTAAACGCTGCCTATCAGACCTGAAGGGTGTCTGGTTTTCTTCAACTTCTCTCTGATATGTGAAAAACGTAATTACTGATTGTGCTGCAGAGACACACGGAGACTGTTTCCTTAAAAAAAAGAAAATAAAAAAGTAGTGGATTTTTGCCACCGATTTCTCATGTCTTCTGTATATTCTGTAACCAGAAGTTTTCAGTGCACGTGCATGTATTAAAACACTGCTTGGTGGTCCAGTTGGTGATCCAGAGTTTTGTCAGAACCGGCTCAGAAGCCATGACTAAAAAGGGAGATATGGAGAATTGTTTAATTTCAACAAAACAAAAGAGACAACTCTGAGATGTTTTAGTCGGTTTCAGTAGCGAAGGTGAACATGTGTGCACGAGTGAGCGCGTTACGTGGTAGGGAGCAGAGCGCCGCTCCAGGAAGGGTTGACTTGTATCAGGGGAGGATCCCAGTCACACCTTAACCTGGTACGGTACCAGGATTTCACCTCTGACCAATGACGAGGTCCAGCTGGCGCCACTGAGCCCAGACCTTCACACCTTCACGCCTCACTGCAACGATTCAAGTCTGAATCAGCATCTCCAAATCTGAGAGCAGAATTCTCAGTCACTCCCAGGTCAGGAGTGAAGGACCTCCTCATGTTCAGGTATCTCGTGGGTCTAGTTCTGGAGCGAGGGAGATCCGGTACGCCGTCTGCAGTCATGAGTACTCTGAAGGTGAAGAGAGAGCTGAGTGAGGAGGCTGGACGGTTGGTCTTTATGACCCAGACTGAACGTCATGTGACAGAAAAAACTTGATCAAGCCACTAAAGCGAGTCCTCGGTAGAGTGGGCGGAGTCTCCCTCAGAGCCCTGGTGGTGCTCGTGAACTCTGGCAGCACTTGTTGACGATGTCGTTTCAGCATCGAAGACGTACCGAGAAGAAGCTACGTCTCTCCTGAAAAGACTCGAGGGGGTGACGGGGAGGACCGACGAAACAAACATCCAAACAATCTCAAAACTCTGTCCGTCTATATCTGAAGACCAGATGTTTCACCGCCATGACAACACCCTGATGTGGACACGTCCCGGCCCACAGAACCTGACCAGTCGAGCCAAACTCCACCTTATCACATCGTTAGAACTCCACCTCCGATGTCGGTTCTGGACTTAACGAATGGTTAATAGTTTCAGCTGCCTTTCTCACATTTATAAAACCTTTGGTGTTCCTGTGGTTGAATTACACCTGCACCGACGTCTTTTACCATAACGAACACTGGAAGTTTCAGTTATTTGCCCACTTGTCACTTTTGTTCCTGGAGAGCTCCCACTCAAGTGATTGGCCGCTGAAACACACACGACGACTATTTCTCATTCATGTGCACCGCACTTACTCCACCGACGGTGATTTCTAAACTGATTTCCTGTACGGGCTCCCCTCGAGTGGCCGCCGTCACGTTCATGTCAGAGCATGGAGCCGGAGAGACGAGACGGAAAAGAGAAAGAAACAAAATGCAATTTCCCCAATCTCACACCTTCACGTCCTCCTGATGAGCCCCGAAGCCGAGCTGGATTAATGCCAGACCTGGATACCTCACCGAGTGGCAGAAAATTGAGCTGTTTGCTGTCTGAATCATTTCGCCTGCAACTGCTGTCTTTACAGGTGGTCGTAAACAACCGGAGTGTCAACTTTAAACCCAGAGCCAGCTATTAAAATTCATGCATTTAAAAAAAAAAAGAAACTTTACTGGAAGCTGTTCAAGCAGCGCTGCGCACAAGCTGTGGAAGGTTAATTTACATGAGCATCCTTGCATAATATTTGCTGCACGACGACAGGCGACATGGTGGCGTGCGCTTGATTGACAGTCACTTAGGGGTGTGCCATTTAACCACGGTGACCTTCCGCACATGTCAGCACCCTCGTGAAAAGGTCACCCTTGTTGCACTAATGAGTCATCTGATTTCACGACTGCGTGACTGTTTGAAGCTGCCAAACCAGCTCGAGTCAGCAGAGCTCGTCCTGCGAACAAAGGTGGATTTAACGCCGTCGCAGGATACGCGCCGCGCTGTGATTACTGTTAACGTGCTCTCAACCAACTTTGACTGGTAAAGTTCTTGTTTCATGGGTCGATCCATCAGATTCCCGCCAAAAATGATGGTAAAGTTGAGCATTTTAAAATGGAGGTCAGTGGAGATGGGCTGATCTCCTCAGCCAGCCCCTAGTGGTCAGTTTAGGAACTGACATTTTTCCTTCTACCAGGTAGAAGTTGGAGAGCTTGTGCTTGGTTCTGATGTCCATATAAGGAAATTCTGCCTTTTATGATGTCACAGAAAGCCCAAGTTAACCTGAAAACTCACGGAAATGTGCCAGAAAACACGGGCAACTATGACATCACCGCTTTAAACTTTTCCTTTAAGAAAACCAGGTTTTCCTCCCGTCTCAAGCGTGCCGGGGCGGTTCTGATGGACTAGTGGGAGGCGGTTTGAGCGATCAATATCAGTAACCTGAAATTGTGGCTCCACGGTGAAGGGAGACTAAAGGCTTTGAAAAAATCCCTCCAAAGTGTTTTTGATGGCAAGGTAAAGGCTTAACTACGAGGTTTATGTAGCATACGTTTAAAGGGATGTTGGATTTTTATTAAAAGGGTAGATTTTTTGTTATTTAATCTAACTGAAGTTCTGTTCTATTTCCCCTCCCTGCTACTCGAGTCTGGAGGCTTCCCGACTTCCACTCATGTAGGTAATTCCCTGATTATGGATTAATACTCCATATAACTGCGCTTCAAAGTAGCTGAACTATGCCTTTAAGCTCCAGAAACACTGAATCGTGAACCAGCCCCCCTCCACCTGCCCTATAATCATAAATATATTTCCACTGGCTGAGTATATTTGGTATAATGTGTAAAATCAGTGAAATGCTCCTTTAACATACCTTTAGGAAGGGCTTTGCTGCTGTTAGACATTCACCACCACCCTTCAGGTGGTGATTTAACTCCAGCTCGTTTCATTGGTTGTATACGTTCCTCTTTGTTCCTTTTACACGCTCTCATGACTGTTTGTCTTCAATATATTTGTCTTTCAGGAGTAGAAAAAAGGAAAGATACGGGCATCCGGTAAAAATAACAAAATGAATTGTTATTCTGTCTGGTTATTAATCTCCACTAAAACGGCAAACATCAGTCACTGAGGCCAAGAGTGCATGAGAGCTGCTTCCACTGTCATCCATCTGTCTGCTCGCTGCCTCAGACCTCTAACCCGCTGCGTCGCGTAAGCTAACGTGGGAATTAGCAGAATAAGCAGATATTATCTTTCAACTCCATAATGGGAGCACATAACTAAATACCTCAAGGAAATTGCATAAACAAAAAGGTAATTGATTCCAGGCAAGCTGCAGGTGGACACTTAATTACAGGAAATTTATTAAGCAATGTCCATTAATCACGCTGACATGGACTTATTAAAGGGATGCACAGTTTGCACTTGCAGGGAAATGTAATAATATGGAGACAAGACGCTCGAGCAATGTCTGTTTTACTCAGAGGAAGATCTGAACACGGTTTAATTCAGATTAATAAATGCTAAAACCTTAAACTGGGAGCAGAACGCTTTGAAGACTTTAATGTTCCTTTTCAAAGGTTTTCTAGTTCTGCCCAGTTCCTCCATTTTGGCTCATTTTGGCCCGTGTCGTCCACTCCGGTCCTTCAAATTAAACCTGTGAGTGATGTCATCAGAAGACTGATCGATGCCCGGCGTGCTGTGATTTAAACATCTTGCAGACGCGTCGGAGTTTGCTCTTATGAAACTGTTGTTTTCTGTAATTTATGGTCTGAAGGACTGACTTTGGTTTTGAGTTTTGTAAAGTAAATTTAGGATGCTAGTTGCTTAGTTACCACAACCTAGCTGTAGCTCGACTTAGCCCATCCCGACTAACATAACGGGTTTGTGGTGCTCCGTCAGTCGCCAAGTGGCTTAGATCAACCAGCCGCGAAGCTGAAGCGACTGAGGTGAAAAAGCAGCAACGATTGGCTTCAGTTTGGTTTGTGGTCCAGTTGGTCAACCTGGAAGTGTCCTGAACTGGTCTCAGAGGACCTCTCTGCTCCGACGGCTGTGATCAGCAGCTGATGATGAGCCTGAGGGTAGGTGTCCATCTCCAGTCCTGGAGGGCTGGAGCTGGAGGACGCTTCCAGCTGCTCAGCTCAACTTAATCCTCAGTCATGAGAAAACCATGAAGAGACTTACATCTGGACTTATTTTTTTTTGTCCAGAATTAACTTCTTGCAACGAGAGACCATTTATGTCCATGTTTGTAGTCTTTGCTGTTGTACCTGATTAAACCTCACAGAGGACGTTCAGATATGGCCGTTGCGTTGTTTTGGTTGGTTACAATAACCCCCACCCCCATCAATGAACAAATCAGATAAAATCACCCGTGTGAAGTTGTCATGGATGTGAAATCTAGCCTGGAGACTGAAAGGACAAACCCACTGTTTATCTGTGAGACGGGTTCCACAGAGACGTCTCTCAGGAAGTGTCTAAAAGCTTGAAAACAGACCTCCACTGTGACAGTGATCCACATCCACAGACCTCTCTCTTTCCAAGAACCAGTCTGGCTCCTGGTGAAGGAGAGACTCGGGTAAATTGGCCTTATTCCCCACACACTCAGAGGCAAGTGGCAATTAAAGCACTGATTAACGTGAGCCCACTCTCGAACACAACTTCATAGGAGGCTGACAGAACAGTGGGGAGAAGGGGAGATAATTCAGAAATCTCCTGACCTTGTGCTTATTATCTCCGGTTAATGACTACTGCCGCCGCCGGCCTCCTGGTGGAACCTGCTCCACCTGTTGGATTCATTTTCTTTATTTGGTACATTTCCTGTGTTTTACATTGGCTCTGTATACAGAGGACCAAGACGCGTCCTCAGGAGTGTTAACCTAATTTGTTTATGAAGTAGACCTAATTCTTTTACGATTCGGTGACATTTCTTTGTCTCTTTCAGTCCTGCTAAAACTCGGGCTCTGATTAAAGAGGACATTTTCCTGGTTTGCTGGTCTGGAGCATTCAGATGCCAAGAAGGAACGACATAAGCGATGGTCTTAGAGAAGGGACTTAGTTTAATATTGAACAATAAGAGATTATTTAAGACAATTTGCTTTCTTCCCAGGAGTGAGCATCCTAAAAAAAAGAGAAAAAAAAATATATCTGTCTACTCACTGAGCAGATTAGATGTGAAAGCCCATGACTTGACTTCTGTTTAACATCTATAACATTAAATTCATGGAAAGTGATTCAAAATTGTATTGATGGGCCTTTATGTTCAATCAAGCATTATTGAGTTATTCACTACGTTTCCCAGCATGCCTTTCTTCCCACGAGTTGAAAATGAGTGCAGAAGGAGCCCGTATGGATTTTTCCTCCCTGCAGAGTCCAGACTGAATCTGAGGAGACGGATCCCGACAGCTGCTTGATTCATTCTTATCGATCCATAATGTGATCAGATTCATTATGGTGATTTGGTGCTGGGGGGCAGTTAAACTTCTGCTTAATAAGCACGAGCTTGCAGTCGGCCTCCTCTGTGACCTCGGGGCGAGACCCCCACGTGGAGCCGACCGCGGCGGCTGCAGGAACCAGCTCTGGCCTCGCTCGCCTCGGTTTGATCCCGTAACAGATTGATACACCAAATCCGAGCTGACACGCATTGCTAAAGATGCCAATGGTAATTAATTAGCATCTCATTTTGACTGTGCCACAACAGGATGTGGAGCTTGCTTCTCCATGCCATTTTCCCTCAAGGCTTTGTATTATCAGGGTCAAAATCCCGGCTCGCCGCTCTGAGGCCTGCTTAATAAATTGAGGAGGGCACGTTGACAGTCGGATTTTCATGAAGCATCCCCGTGTCGCTGGTTCCCGCCGCCCCCGGCTATGACAAACCGTCCCAGCGTCAGCGTCTCCAAACGCAGCTCAGGAGATCAAAAGGCGACTAAAATGCGTCCCGTTGGAGTTATTAGCTGAGAGACATTTCAGTGGCATATTGACGTTTGGTCCCTGATTGAGATGGAAACGGGTCGAACGCTGGCGAGGAGGTGGAGAGGTTAAAAATGTTAAAGTAATGACCCCACGGCAGCAAAACAAAGAGGCCCGCCCCCACTCGGAGCGGCTTTGGCGTCCTGGCTGCTCATACGATTTCTGTATGCTCTTCTTCACTTCTGCTCGAGGCTTTTTGTTTGACTCATTTTAGGTCGCAAAATAATGAAAGTGACAAAAACCCTTTTTTTTTCCATCACCAACAAACTCGTGAATAGGTCACAGGTCCACGCAGAGAAAGTGAAGTTTTGCTTTTATTAGTCGAGTCCTGCTGGATCTTCTTTGTTTAAAAAAGAAAACCTAAATATCAATCAAACTGTGGCAAATCAGCGAAGCTGGAATGTTTTCAGATGTTCTCCTTGGCTCTCTGTCCACCATCCTCCCTGTCCTCCTGGTTCATCTGGGGGTTCAGTTCCTCTTAATATCGGCCACTAGAGTGACTAAACAACTAGAACATCAATATGAAGCCGTTAAACTGAATATGATCATTTTTAGATGCCTTTTATTCAAATACTTAAATAAATGGCAGTAGTGAAGGTTTGGGGCTACTTTAACTATTAGATCTGTTCTGGAGAACAGCCTAGATCTGGTGTTTAGGAGATGCTTGTGATGCTAGAAGAAATAAAGAAAATAAACAACTAATATTCTTATTACATCTGTTTCTTTTCCTAATTCTGTCTGTTCTCACACTCACAAATGTCATGCTTATGTGCAGGCATAAATGAGACATTTGCTTTTCGTTTATTTACCTTTCACTAAGCCATTGTGCATGTTGTACAAAGAAAAAAAAAAAAAGGTCCTAACAGTGAAGCACGGCGGTGGGAGTATTACAGTTTGGGGCTACTTTACTTTAACCCTTCTTTAACTCATCTTTTGTTTTGAAATCAATTTATGGTCATATGTGTTTGTGTCTATATATATATAATAAATAAAGGAATCATTGTACGTAATCTTGCCCAGTATTGAAGCACGGTAGAGGGAGCACTGTGGTTGGGGTTGGCCGGCTAACTCACTGTAACAGCGGATAGAGATTCTGCAACAAAATAATGTTCCCAAATGTCCTTAATGTTGCTAGTAATTTTCAGGAGGACTGAAGCTTTGGTGCACCGTGTCTTTACGGGTTCCAGCAGGTCCGTTCAGGTCTGTACTTCGAGTGTTTTGATCGTTCTCTCCAGAGCAACTCCACTCCTTGGTAATTTTAACTCCTCAGAGTCTGAGTCTGAGCTCGTTCTTTGATCTGGAGCATCTGGATGTCGGCGGGCTTCGGGCCGTCACTGTTTCAGCTACTCGTGGTATCGGTTCATCACGCTGTAACTGTGGCGTCGAGTTACCACGTTGGACCAGAGTCGGAGGTTGCTGCTGTTCTCCGGCTCCCGCAGGCCTTTCTGAAGTTATCAGAAATAAAGTTTCAGACATCCCCAAAGGTCACAGAGTTCTTAACGCATTAGAGCAAATGACCGTGGAAAGTTCAGGTACGCAGAAGAAAAACACCCAGACGGCACTTACAGGCGTTTTCCATGACAGCAGCAATCTAATCCTCTTTTTTCTTCTTCTTCTCCTTGTAGGCTAAGATGTTTTTATAAACCCCTTGGGGTTTTCATTGCCTCAACCGCGTTCTGTTTGTATCCCTCTTTTTTTCCTCCTTTCTTTCTTTCTTTCTTTCTTTCTTTTTTTTTCCAGCGGTGTATGTGCAAACAAACCGAAGGCTGCAGAGAAACCTCGGAGGTGGAAAAAGGAGAGGGATGACAAAAGACAGAGGAGCAGAGCTGATGTGTTTGATCAAATTATGGCACCGGTTTGGACCGAGCAGCGCCGCGCTCGTTTTTGACCTCGAGGACCCCGTCCAGACCTGCTTGAACTTTATCAGCAGCAGTTCGCTCTGAAATGAGTCGATGCGAGCGCCGAAAGCACAACAGCCTTTCTGTCCGCTCTGGCTGCAGACCTGCAGGCTTCACGTTTTCGGGTTCAGTTTTTTTAAGGAATGCTTTTGCTTTTTGGCATGAAGACGGAGGAACAAAGGCTGGGAACATTTGTTGTGAATTAAGTTTTCAGGGGAAGAGTTGAAAGAGGAAAGAGCACCTATAAGCTGCAGCCTGAAGAGCAGAGCGAGGGTACGGTAGGTAGATTGAAGCGTCCTGCCTTTGCCAACCGCACCGCCGCAGTCAGATACTGCGGCTTATTGGATCCAGGCTCGGCGGATTTGAGGGAACGAGGCACGGCTCCACCCGCTCAGTCAAACCACAACAGAAGGCATGAAAACAAACTTCTCAGAATAGCAGTCCTCTCCGTAGTTTGGCTGCCTGTTCAAAGATTTGTGGGGAGATGTTTGATCTTAGTTCAGTAATCAGCCGGTTTTGTCAAAAGCAGCAGCAGATTTAGCGCTCTGGTGGCTCCACACGGCAGCGAGAGGCAACTGCCTGGACATCTGCAGCGTTTCACCTCTACCTGCAGACCCGCCGTTCAACCCGTCGCCTTGGCAAACCCCAACTCACCCCACGTTCCCCAAAACATGCTCCAAAAGTTTTACCTTTAGTTAAAGATACTTGGGTACCTCTTGAGAGACCAACTCAAAGGTTTCAATACCCAGGCGCAGAATCCTCCATTCATTATTCATTAATTGCATTAATGCGGTGATTATAAATGATGCATATGCAGCTTAACTTATTAATGGACTGAACCTCTGTTGGAACAATAATAAATATGAAATCAAAAGAACAAGAATATAAGACAGCAAGTAAGTGGAACGTTTGTAAGAGGAGTTCTTCCTTAAAAAACAAAACAAAGATGTGATAATTTCCTGAAATACGGCTCAATAACTTTATCGTGGGGCGCGCGTCCTCTGAGGCGCACGCTTCCTAAACCAAATGTGATCAAAGCCGCCATCACAACCGGCGCGGACCAGGAAACCTTGAACGCTCAAACATTTGCATATGTTTTGCTTTCCCATTTTAAGAAGAAATAAATAAATAATTAAATAAAAACTGGATAGTTTGATGAGACATCCAAAGTGTGTAAATTAAAAACATTTTTAATCAGCTAGACTGAGCCACCTGTGGACATGAAACTCCAGGTAGTGTGTAGTTTGTTGTGAAGTAAGCGAGCCGATAGCAGCTGGATGTCTTTCACTGCTGTTTTTTGTTATAAATACCCACAATGTTTTGGCCCATTTGTGAGTTCCTTAATCTGAATGAAACGAGTCAAACTGGACAGAAAACTGTGAATATTATAAACGAACAAAAAAAAATCTTTTCAAGCAGATGTCCATGATCAAAGTTGGACTTTTGAACATGGAGGTCAGTGGACATGGACTCTCTTTTTGAGCCAGCCTCTAGTGGCTACGACAGGAACTGCACATTGTCCTCCTGCTGGGTAGGTCTCAACCCAGAATTCACATCATTGGCGCTTGGTTCTGATGTCCGAGGTGAACGCAGTCAAGCTTATGACCATATAAGGAAATTCCGCCCTCTGTGATGTCACAAAGAGCTGAGGTGAGAAAAAAAAACTGGTTTTCAGCACTTTGAAAGCTCAGTGTCAGGCTGCCAGTCACGCCTCAGATGATAATTCATCTCAAGACTCTACATATGGCAGAAAGCATGGACAAGCATAACATGTCCACTTTAAAGATGTTAGATTACATGTTTTCATTTTGACGTTTATTGGATTTTATCACACATTTCCATGCTGGCTGTCTCCCTGCCTGCACTCTTTATTTGATTTGGTGTTTTTTCAGTTTCCTGACGTCTTGTGCGGCGGCTGCAGCCCTCCTCCGGTTGGCTGGTCTCCACGCCGCTGATAGAAATTAAGTCTCATTCTACTGTTGCTGCTCATTGTGAGCTGCTCCACTCAGAATGGAAATGTAAACATTACACCTACACAACACCCGTAATATTCCAGTGTGGTAATCCTCAATCATCGGGCCCCACTGGGGCGGGGGGGAGTGGGCCTCTTCTGTGTGTGCTGTGTGCTGGCAGGCGGCCAGGTCTATCCTCCGTACCGAACACTGAGCCCAGTCGGTTACTTAGTGGAAACAGACAAGCCAAATCGGCGCAGAGTGACCTATTTTGTTGCCGTGTGCCGCTGGGAGTGTGTTTTCCCCTAAACTAACCCCCCCCTCGCTCCTCTACAGAAATCGGGGGAAAGAAAGAAGAAAATGGAGAAAACACCGCGCGTGGATGAGCGGCCTCGACGCCACACCTACAGATGTGGTCGGAGCTCCTCTCCACCCCTCTTCAGAGGCACCTAATTATGAAAACCCTGACTCATTTACATGGCCGTGTTTGATCTAAATTACACTCCAAACCACACCAAATTAGGATCATCTGTGAATGTAAAACACTTTTTTTCCCCTCTTTCTGCCCCACCTTCTCCTGCTCTGTGTTCTCGCAGCAAGCTCTGCAGGGCACATGTTCAAATGATGAAGAGGAGGAGGATGGGGGGGGGGGTTACAGTTTTTTAACCTTCTCTGGAGACCTGAGCTCCATCCCTCCCCCGCCGACTGAGAGGGACCGGAGTCACCCACAATTATCCCAGGATCTGATCTGCACCCCCTCCCACCCCACGCCCAAATTAGACTGAGCCTCCTCTGACTGATTGGACGTACAGGCGGCACATTAATTACAATATGCCAATGGCTGGCCCGGGCTAATTGCAGGCGCTTATTATGCATTCATGCTCTCATAATGTACATCATCTTCCCGTGCTCTTCTGTCTCCCTCCAGCCTCAGCTGTTTGTTTCGCTCTATTATCAGTTTTTACACTGTTTTCTCAGAAAACTGATGGTTTCTGGGTGTTTAGAGCTAAAAAAAAAAAAAAAAATTCGCCACATTATAGAGAAAACTGGACTTTTGCTTGAGTTTTACATTCCAGTCTAATTAATGCCTTTAAGTCTAAATTATCTAAAAATGGTGTTGATTATAATTTGAAAATGGCTGAATTGTAATCATAAACTGTATAATTACTGCACAAACTACAACAACATGGGAGTCAGCTGAGATGTAATAACTTTTGCAGCAGGCCCCCAGTGGCAGTAGAGGAACTGCAGTTTTCCCATCAACCCAGACCTGCCACGGTGGCGCCTAATCATCAGTTTTCATAAATCTAGCAGCCGTATAAGTTTATAATCAACACTTGGATAACACTAGATACAAAAAAAGCGTGATTATGTGTCAACGAGTTCGTAACCGACTGCTAATAAAGACGTGTGTCAGTCTTGAGGCTTCGCTGCTCGCTAACGAGAACATAATTAACTGTTAATAAAGTCAATAACCACAAACTAGTCTTCAAGAACTTGATCTGAACAGTCATACCCATTCACAAATGTTCTCCTCCCACCCGTCCACCGGTGGGGAATGTACCGAGCCAATCACAGTGGTGCGGGGGTGGGTTTCATGTGATGACTCATCTCTGTGTCTGTTGGTCCCGCCCCCTGAAAATAAAAGTCTAATCCGGAGGAATGAGAATATCTCTGGACCGAAGAGGAAAAGAACTTGTCCAAGTTGTTCTGACTAGAGGATGAGCTCCATCCATCCATCAATCACTTGATGGCTCTTTATTTATCCACTCATGACTCTTCGATCCATCCGTGCAACTGGAATCAGTTTTGGTGTCAGGATTTTCTTCTCTATTCATATTTTTAATCTCTTCTATTTCTTCTCTACGTTCTGAATCTTTTGATTTGAGCTGTTTATTTACACACAAACAAAAGAACTGTAGCTTTAGAAACATTTGTCTGTCAGCTGCAGGTATGCCCGTTCATTAGCCATTAGCTCCACCCACCTGCAAGCCTCCAGGAAATTGACCAATCAGGAAACGCTTGTGCCAGATTTGCCCAGTTTTAGAGAGAGATTCTCCTTTTGCATAAAACTGGAACAAAATTTTTTTGTAGGTCTTCTCATGACATGATTAGTAGGGTTTGGGTGAAGTGATTCCAACTGTGTTTTATCGGTTCTTGTTGTTCTGAAATAATTACCGGCAGTTTGAGGTACCGGGAGTCTAACGCTGCCCTGAAGGTACCAGACGTTAAAATTAACTTAAATGACTGAAACAGAAATCAGAATATGGACGGGTCAGTTAGCTAGAAAAGAAACAACAAGATGAGTTTAAACTTAATAGAGAAAATAATCAAACAATAAATCAACAAACAAGACGATTATAACCAGAAGAGGAAAACCTGTTGGTTTCTTTGTTCCTTTCCTAAATGCCTTCAAAACAGGATAAAAAGGGCTCATATCTGTGAATTTGAAGTTTTGTTGTTCATAAATTAGTCACAAGTGCACAGTCTGAATGAACGTGCACGTCCACGGCCGACTCTGTCTGCTCAGCTCGTCTATGAAAGGCTCTCAGCCTGTCAGTCAAGGAAAAGGTTGAAATGTGCCTTTGGACAGGAGGGATGTGTCAGATTTGGCGATGACTCTCCAGCCGACCGGTTGATGGTTAACTTTGGTGCCAGCGGGCAGAAAGTTCGGCTGAAACCACAGAAAACCCCAGAAAAGCCTGAACCCCAGAGCTCCCAAAACGAAGTCGCTTCGCCGCCCGTCTGTCTGTACTTCCAGATAAGAATCACATTCAGGGTTTTTGTGCTTCTGAGAAAGGTGCCAAGGGTCTGAAAGTATGTTGGAAAAAGCACGTGGTGTACAGTTTACTAACATCAAGCTGCTTCGTCTGTGGGTTTGAAAGTACGAGCCGTCTCTTTGTGCCAAACTGTGCAGAAGTTTCCGCTCCGACTCCGCTGACAGCCAGCAGAGGCCGGAGAGGCCACCTGCACAGAAGGTAAATGCAGCATGGCGGGATTGTGAACCTCCCCGGGGAAGCCGGGACGGCCACATGGCCCGTCGGATCTGCCAGGGTGGCCCCGGCGACACCCGGCTGGGTGCCGTGCTGGGCGACACGCGGCTAAGCCCGGGGATTAGCTGCCGATGCCACCTATCTGATGACGGCGGAGCCAATGGGATTGTTGTCCGCCCCCCGCCCCCCCACAACCCCCCGTCTCTGTTCCCCTGCAATCTCGTTAGCTCCTCTCTTTGTTTCTGGCAGCGGAGGAAGGCGCATACATGCTACCATGCTGCTCGTAAACGGTACTCTTGGCTCCGAGCTGGTATTGTCTTGGAGCGGGGACGGCGAGTCTGTCCAAGGGAAAACGTCATCACCTCGACGCTCCATCTGAAGACTTGACTCTCCGTCCATCTCCCTTCGTATGATGTCACACCTCTTCTTCCAACATGGCTGACTGATCGCCCACATTCGAGGACAGTCTTTCTTTCCTTACTTCTAAAGTTGGTACCGCCTCGTCTGAATGTTTTGTTTTCTGTCGTAGACTGGAAACACTTCAGGAGGCACCTTTCTCTGATCTGCTACCCTCCCAGCAGAAACCAGCTCTGATCGGCTGTCAATCATCCCAGTGGGGTCCGTGGATCCCAGCAGAGCTCTGCTCGTCCTGGTTTCAGTCCACAAGATGGACTCACTTTTTTATAGCTCGCCCCCTAGTGGTCCGCCAAGGAACTGCACCTTTTGACTTCTGCAGAGCGTCACCGCTGAAGCGCTTCGGTTTAATCAGGCTAA
>JAOWBL010000012.1:528388-558121 GCA_028564865.1 Zenarchopterus dispar | reverse complement strand
TATATATATGTATACATATATGTGTGTATATATATGTATATATATATGTATATGTATATATACATCTATACATATATATATATATATGTATACATATATATATATATATATATATATATATATATATATATATATATGTGTGTGTGTGTGTGTGTGTGTGTATGATTTGGCTGTGCTGGGATATTAGGAAGGGCTAAATTATATTTTGGCTTTCCATAGGCCACACAATGTCTTTATCAGTCTTTTGTCCCATAATTATTTCTTTACCAAGGAAATAAACTATAAGGAAATAAACTCATCTGTTGATAAAAGTATGACTACATTAAGGCGGCTCAGCAGTGTCGGGTTTTTCTGCGAGACTGTTTTCATGCTAAAACCCTAAAAGAGGAGTCTAATGTCTGCTTCGCTGGCTAAATGAATTTTCTTTGTTGTGTGTCGAGAAAAAGTTTTTTGTTTTTTTTTTAAATAAAAATGCATGTAAACAGTAAAGGGACCTGACCCAAACCTGTGTTACACGTTAAAAGAAAGACGCTGTACCTGTAAGTGGAGCGTTTTCATTTCTGCGCAGAGGGCGAATAAAGAATCTGATTACGTGGTCACGTTGGAGATGAAAGTGGAGGTAAAGTCATTGTTATTAATCCCACAGTCTTTGCAAACATTTTTGTCAGTGGCTTTAAAGAGTCTTTTAACAGTCTCGCCGGCGTCTCCGGGGAACTTTAAAGTCACATCAACCGCTGCTTTTATGAGCTCTTCTCCGAGCAAAACGGATGACACGGAGCGCGCTAAGATCCAATATTCCCGGAGACGAGAGTACATAAAGACCAATGCTCATCCGCGCTGCTTATTTGCTTTTACAAGTATTAGTTTTTGTATTAGATTCCCGGCTCAATATGTGCTCGTTGGGAACTTTGAGCCTCCACTTTCTAGAGCCAGAAAAGTTGTAACAACGCACACGTTTCTGTTTTTTTCTTTGGTTTGTTTTTCTTAGATCTGCAGAGTTCATTAGCTCTCTCATAATCTGCCGATGTGGCAATAAAAAATGTGAACCAACAAAGAGAAGCCAGCCTTTTCCTGACACGCCATTAAAGCGTGATGCATGGCCGCCGCGGCGAGCGCGCCGTCCAAGTTTTTCCAGTTGAAAGGTCAACGCCGAGACATGACAGCGCTACAAAATGGTGCGCTGTACATTTTCTGACTCCCCTCGCAGTTAATATCTGTCATTCTCAGGAAGGCGTGGCGGCGGCGTGCGGCGGCGGCAACACGAGGAGCCCGTCCTAATTGACCTAACGGGTTTATCTGTGATGGTCCTCCAGCTCCTGAAAGCTCCCAATAAAAGCCAGCTCTCATTTTTTCTCTGGGTTTATCCCCGTGCAGGATGTGGCGACTGGCGTCTTCCATCATGGCCGCCTCTAATGGCGTTTAAAGTAGTTACCTGTGCAGTTGTGACATTTATTACCGCCGTTTTCTGCTGCTATCAGGAGGAAACATGGTTATGAATTATTGTTTGCAGCCAAGGTAGAATATTGTACTTGGTGGCTCCGTTTCCCCCCGTGATAAATCAAGCGGTCACTTTTCACATCTCGGACTCTCAAAGCTGCTGAGCGCAGGCCTTTTCCCCTCCTCCCACGCCGTTTATCCATTTTCCTCTCCGTCCGCGTGGAAACGGCGTCCTGCCGCTCGGCGGCTGCTACGGGCGGCTTCTCAACAGTTTTCCTGATTACGAGGCGGCGGCCTGAGCTGCTGTCCTTCCCGTGATTATCCGGACAGCGCTCGCCGCTTCCTGGGAGGGAAAATGAACCCGAGCGATGGAGAGGAGCTGAATTCATCAGCTGATCTCTCAGATCCAGTTGGTTCTGAGTCAACGAGAGGTGAGACGACACTTCTCATCCCCGATCACGTCTCTGATGAAGAAATCCTTCACGATGGAGGCACCACGAAGCAGAAGAGGTTCCCTACAACTCCAGATACATCTGGATAAACAGATGTGATCGTTGCTGAGGAGATCCTCAGATCCTGAGGAGATCCTGAGGAGATCCTCCTCCATCAGAGTCGTGAAGAAAGAAAGTGTAGTTGCTCAGCATGGACAGCCCTCCTAATTCGTTTCTTCTCAAATGCCAAACGTTTGTTTTGTTGTTCTTTGGTTTCCAGAAGACCATCGAACCATTGTGATTGGTTCGGTACATTCTGTACCGGGGGATCTGGCTGTGAACTGGGGAGGTACCAGACTGGAAGTGAAAATGTACGCAGTGCGTTACGTTTGGACTCGTCAACTCTGATAAGCGTCCAAACATTTCAGAATAAAATAAAACTGTGTTAAATTTAAAAATCTTACTCAGCGGTCATAGTTACGATAGTTTTATTATCACCGCAGCAACGATCCGTAGAGCAGACGACCTCAACCGGATCTGGCCCGGTTTGCTTTGTCTTTCTTGATGTTGTCAAACGTCTGAAATGAGGACGAGTGGATTTGACGAGAGTTCACGTTAGTTTTTTTTGTTTTTGAAGAGGTGAAGCAGGAAGTGTTGGACCTTGGATGATGACGAGGGCTGGGCCCCCACAGGACTGTCTGAGGGACGTCCAACCCAGCCGTCTCCAGCTGGTCCAACCTTCTTCCTCTGATGATTTCAGGACTCTTCCAGGTTGACTTTAGGTCTAACGTGCACTATTTAAGTGCACGTAAACTGACTCTAGAGCCGTGTAGAGTCTGGAGATGGACACCCCCGACATCAAAACGTTGGGATGCAGAAGTCCTCTTCAGAACGGTCTCGTCTTCTAGTCGGGGATCTGACTCGTCCTTGTTTGGTGTTTGAGCTTTAATGTCCTGAAGGTTTCACTGGCTTCACCTGTGAAGGTGCAGATGAAGAATATCTGTTGTGGTTTGTGGTGAAAGTGTTAAAAAAAAAGAAGGAAGAAGACGGATGAAAGGGGGAGGGGGAGGGGGGGTCTTGTTGACTCGTTACAGAACAGATAATTAACAATAAAAACCTGGCTTTCCTCACCTGCTTCACTTAGGCCGCCGCAGGTTACCGAGCCCCACCTTGATGCAGCGGGCCCCGCCCCCTCCTCCGTTCTGATCGCCGCGGCGCTCTCCGGCCCGTTTAGGAGCATTAATATTAACGACTTGGCAGTTTGAGAGCGCTGATCAGAGCTCTTGGCTGACTGGATCCCAGCGTGGCGCCACACCTTGCTGTAGGTGACTGTCAGCTCTGATTATGAGCAGATTAAGAGCTCTGTTTCCCGCCGCTGCTGTTCGACCTGCTCGGGTGAGCGGCGGCGGCGCGTTACTCACCGTCAGAAAACGTTGAGCGGTGAAGCAGGACGGCGCCTGAATCTTTAGTTACATTAAACTCTGTTGATCTGGTCGTTTTTATTCTGAATTTACCAAAAACACAAAATTAGTCAAGTTCAAAATGTTGCACCTTCTCTTTTAATCCACCTTATATTCAAACTCAAACATATATCGATTTTTAACCATGCATTATTTATTTATTTAACAAAAATAAAGTCAAAAAGAAATCAACTTATGTGGGAAATCATAAGTACCTCCCTACTGTTTCCGACGGATTTAAGCAGGTACGTTTAAGCCATGAGCAGATGTGCAGACCTCTGTATGGCAGCTCTGGAGCATTCAGCTGTGTGTTAACACAATGGCAAAAGGGAAAGACATCAGCAATGGTCTTGGAGGAGCAATTGTTGCTGCAAATCAGCCCGGAAAGGGTTCTTTCCAAAGAGTGTAGAGCTCAAGGTTCTGCAGTGAGAAAAGTTAAGTCGGAGAACAGTCGAGGCAGTTAGCTAATGTTCTCAGGAGTGGACATCCTGGGAAACCACAAGTCTTCTGGGTATTTTATGGATAAATGAAATCCAAGTGGACTTAATATGATCCAAGATGCTTATAAAGTAAAAAAATAAGCAAAACATGTCTTTCTAAAGCACGGTGGTGGCGGTGTGATGATTTAGGCATAAAAGAGTCGATCATGAACTCCTCTGTAACTTGGGTCGTGTTTCTTTTTAGTGTCGTTTTTATTAAATAATGAGTTTATTATTTCTCCTGTTGATCTTTGGTAAAGTCAACATCAAAGACAAAAATCTGCTCATTATCTCAAAGTCAGTAGGATCAATGTTTCATGCTAATGTGCTCTGTCATGGAAACGGCTTTAACGGAGTTGATACCTGGTTAATAACGAGCCTGACCAGTAACGGCACCGCGGTCGTCGGTTCTGGTACCGGCCTTTAATCAGGACGAATCAAACCCGAGCTCCTCTGAGAGCCAATCAGGGATCAGGTTGCTCTGAGAGCGAGGGAGGTGTCCGGTCGCTGGGACCAGCCTCATCTGTCTTCCTCACATCAGTGGGGAGGTGAGGGGGGGGCGGGCTGCTCGACCCCTGACCCCCTGCAGAGAGCTGCAGCATCCATCACAGCATGTTAGTTAATGCGGTTAACTGCCCACTTCCCGTGTCAGGAGTGGATGGCTGTGGGCGTTGGTGGGGGTGGGTGGGGGGTTCCCAGGTGCATGACTCTGGTGTGTGGAGTTGAGTGGAAACACCTGAGACCAGTTTAGGTATTTTGGAGCTCATGTTTGTGGATATTCATGTGTGGACTGTCCTCACGTTTGTCTCCACATCACTTCATGGTCCACTCAGCGACTGACGGGTGTCCAGGTCTCAGACCGTCATCCCTCCACCACCGTGCTTCACAGGTGGAGGTGAAGGTGTTTCTGCTGAGGTGCTGGGTTTGGTCTCATCTGGCCACGGGACGTTGTTCCACCAGAGTTCGGGTTTGTTCTGTTTAGATAGAAGAGGTTTTATTTTATTAACTTTTCCAAACAAACTGGACTCATTCAGTCTTATCTTTCTGTGGTGGACTTTAACGTGCTCGCTGACGTAGCTCGTGGGGTTTCACGGTCCGACCCTGGACTAAATCCGTCCACTCCCTGCCGGTTGGACGACTGTCTCTAATATGATTTACGAGTTTAACGATCTTTCTTTTTAAGCCTTTCCATGTTGATGTGCAGCATTAAATGCTTTTCTAAAGCCAGTGCTTATTTCTTTCCCTCTTGGCGTTGTGTTAACACACACTTGGACGTTTCAGACCAACAGAATCTGCTTTTTTAGAGGTCTGAACATCTGCTGATGATCAGGAGGTGGTGATTACTGCACCGTATACTCATAAATGTTACAGAAGCAATAAAGGGTACTTAGTATTGACCCAATGTTTCTGGGGCAAAAATGTTCTTAAATAAACGACAAAATTAGATTTAAAAAACAAAAAAAGCTGGCCATTTCTGGCTGTCTGAGGTTGTTTCTCTCATGCCAGGACTCATTTCTTTCAGCTTCAGTTGTCAGTCTCACTTGATCCGGGTTTTTTTTGTTTGTTTTTTTAGGCCAACCTGTCGATTACCTTAATCAATGAAGGATTTTTATCCAGGAAACGTTCACAAACGCCGGTCATAAATGAGCCAGCCCGAGACGCCAGACTCTGGTGCTACAGTACAGGATCCACAGAGGACTTTAATTGATTGTGTGCAGTTTCAGTAGCTTAGCATCTGGCGCTCGTGATAATCCCCCTTCTGTCCCGCATCAGTCGGACGTATTGATGAAGCACTCGGGGCTTTAGTGCTACATTTACTCAGCACATTAACCCATTACTGTTATGGGCAGACAAGTAAGTAGAGACTCTTTACCTGAAGAGGGATCATTTGTGTGGAGAGAAGCCCACGTGCACCGCGGCGCCGTCGAGGCCCGTTTAAAAACACACAAGCGCTCGTCTTTACATCTGTCATTTTTCAGAGACGGATCAGTCCATGAATGCACCAAAAACAAGAAATGGTCATTTCCTCCTCGACTGTTTCCTGTTTCCTCAACAAGTTGAAAGTTTTGAGTTTGATCAGATGTAGTTTAGTGAACCTGAGTTGTTGTGTTTAGACAGACAAACTTTTATCCTGGAAACTCCTCCAAACTAATCTCATTAGGTGTCTGTTAACACAACGTCAAGGAGGAAAGACGTCAGTAAGGGGATTAGAGAAGTGGATGCACATCATTCTGGAAAGAATTATAAAGATATTTCTAAAAGAAAATAGCATAGCAATTATTCATTAATGCTGAAATCAGTCGAAAACATGAAATGATCTTATTCTGTTTGGGCCCATTTCTAAAACTCCACCCCCTCTCTGTTAGCCCCACCCACATTCCTGATATAAGCTGTCTGATATGGAGTAGTGGGCGGAGACTAATCAGGCCGTTGTAGGTGATCAATGAGAACCGACTGAGCCAGATGTGGGAAGTGTTTTTACTGAAACTTGATCACTGAAGTGGGCAACTAGAGATCCATGCCTCATTTCCTTGTGAATGGTGTTTTTTTTTAAATATTACTCTGATTTTATCTTTACTATTGTGAAACAAGCAGCTAAACATTTGCCATCATTATCACCATTTATGTTGCTCTAAAGTGTGAAATCCTTCTTATATCTATGAATTTTATTCCTAGGTTGATAGAAAGACCGTGGATAGATGGGTCACCTTCGTGAACCCGGTCCACTTCCTGTACGGCATCTTTTCACTGATTACATTTCATTTTTCATGCTTTAGAATTACTACAACCAAACAGATACTGCACATTCACTGTTGTGACCTTTTCAAATATTAAACACCACCATCTTTGAGTAGAATTTCTTTAAATTGTCGTTTTGATGTATGATCATGTGACGTCGGGGACGTGTTGCGTGGAAATGTTGTGCCGATTCCTTCCTTCAGGGGAGTCTTTTCTGTCAGTAAACGGGCACCTAAAGCTCGACTGATCCGTGGGCCAGGGACCATTAGGACCAGGTATATTGATGGAGGCGCTCCGGCGCCGCCCAGCATCCGTGCCGGGAGGACACTTGTTCAGTGTGTGTTTCCAATCACACAAGCTGCCTAATGGCCTCCCGCGCCGCCTGTCGCAGGGACGCGCACGGCGCATGCGCTCGCGACCAGCCTCCGTCCCGTTGGGTGCAGTTCGGCGACTCGGGCAGATGGGTGAAAGGATGGCGTGTGTGTGTTGCCTCTGCCCATGCGTGTACTCAACATGCCATCTCGAGACCCCCCACCCCCCGCGAACTGCCCACACACTTCATTAGGATGCCAGGATAATGGCCAACAAGCACGCGCCGTGACACCCCATTTCCTGTGCACCGAGCTCTCCAACCACGACAGATGTCAACAGTGCTGCCGCCGACACTACCGGGAGCCCCTCTACTTCCTGTCTGCTCCTGTTGTATCACCAGGGGGGAAAGGGGTAACCGTGGCGATCGTCATCACCAAAAAGTGCACCGATACCAGCTTTTTTTCCTGTTTGGTTCAGTTTCACCAGATATCTTTCTATCTGCTGACGACAAGAGCGGGAGTCCCTTTTACTTCCTGTCTGCTACTATTTTCCTACCAGAGAAGAAGAAGCAACCAAGCTGTTGTTTTTTTTTTACCATCTACTTTAAAATCTCTCTGTTGGCGTTTGCAGCTCATTCAACCCTCCAGCTCGGTCAGTAGCATATCCACTCATCCCTCCGGGAGCAGCTGCACTTCCTGTTTGCCTCATTTTAACCAGCTATCTTCCTAATCTCTGTCCCAACCACGAAAGATGTCAACATCCCTGCTGTGGACACGACTGGGAACCCCTCTACTTCCTGTCTACCTGAGTACGTCCCCTTTTTCCTTGTCTGGGAGGAAGTGTGGGAACCACCGACACCAAACAAATACATCAAAATAAGCATCGTTTTGTTTGGAGTTGATATCTATTTCTCTAACCATAACAGACGTCGACTCTGTTGACCCCAGCCCTAACCGGTACCCCTCTACTTCCTGTTTGCCCCCATGTGACTTCCAGGGAAGAAGGGGTAACCGTGGCGATGACTGACATCAAAAAACCCCCCTTTTGCTGTCGTGTTGTTTTGTTTCACCATCTAGCCTCGAAATCTCCATTTTAAAGTTAATAGCTGACTGAAGCGTTGGGGATTACAGCAGAGCAAGGATCATTATGCCTCCCTCCCCAAATGATGTATCTGTAGACAAAACATAAACAGATGTTTCAGTGGCTGTTAGGTGTCCTCGCCGGGGATGCGGGCGAGGGAGGGGGAACGATCATTGGACATGTGTGTCTGGCGCGTCGGGGACAATGTTGTGTTAAAAGGTGTTATTATGGTTTCGCTGCAGCGGCGGGGCTGGATGTAGAGTGCTGTCACGTCAGGAGAGGGGAGCAGGGGCCGTGGACCGAGGCTAATGGAGGCGAAACAACCTCCAGCTCCTGCCCCTGCTGTCCAAAAATCAGCTTTTAGTGGGAAAACACAGGCCACCTCTCGGCGCTCGCGCAACACGATACGTCAGTGTGAGAGGCAGTTTAATCCCCTCATTTGAATATGCAGCCTCAAAAAAAAGAGGGGGGGAATCCACCCCCTCCCTTCATTGGGTGAGATTTTGAACCTTGACCAGATTTCAGGACCATAGGGGGAGGAAATTGTTGCACATTTCCTGACAAATTGAGTTAAACGGACATTAAGTAGGGCTTTAAGAAAACAAATGGTCGTCTTTATCACAGGTGGACGCTGATGGCTTAATGGGGGCCTGCGAGCCGATCGTATCGCCAGCTAATGGCTTGACAGGACGCATTAAGGTTTTTGTGTAAAGACCTGGCGAGCGGGGGCCAGGCTGAATGGCGATTCGCAGACCTGTCAAGTGCTGCGTGGCCCCCCGTTTTTTTTTTTTTTGTGTGTGTGCAGGGAAGCAGATGTTTGTGTGTATACGCTGGACTGGCAGAGGAAGGCCGGCAGCAGATGCCTGTACCGCTGCCAAGGTTCAGGACTGTACAGACGGTGCATGTTCACAGAGAGAAAGCTGGCCTCGCTCTGCCATAGGTGACTCCCCAGCTGAACGAAGCCCCCTCCCTCCCTTCTGTTTCACCGCCGAGCAGCCCGACCCCCTTTTACTTATTCATCTATTTGTTGAATTATTTACCCATTCCATCGCTCGTTTGGCCATTTAACGACTCGCCTGGAGGCACGAGAGAGATGGAGCGTTGACCTCGGGGAGAGATGACCATCCACTTCATTTATCGGGAAAATAAACACAAATATTCTAACGGTCTTTACTGTATGTGCTACAGAAATGGAAATACTGATATTTACCCTAAAATGAATCAGTTCCATACCCAATATTCAGATGTAATCCTGACTAAATGAACTTATTCCTGATAAGGGAATTCATCAGATGAGACTGAATATACGTCAGCTAGTTGCCTTACCTGGAGTCACCTGGGATTAATGGAGGAGTTTGAGTTTTGTTTGGCAGGAACCTGGACAGAGAGACACGGAGGTGGTAGCGTGATGATGCGGGGATGCATGAATGCAGAAGGTGCTGGGAACTCTGGAGAATCTTGATTGACAGGAATTATCATGACGGAGCAAAACTACACAAGTACCTCCATTTTCAGGGACTCAAAAGTATTTGGACATTTGACTGAAAATGAGTGAATTTAGTGAGTGTGGTCAGGACAAATGAAGCAGGTGAAAGTTCAGGAGATCAAATCAGGTTTGAAGTTGGCAGCTGTTTGCTGGCAGGAAGTCCAAGAAGATCTCAATGAAAGTAAAAGAGGTTGGAAACCACTGGTGAGCTCAACATCAAATGACCTGGAGGACCACTGAAGAATCTTCTCCTTGGTGAAGAACACCACCTTCACAACATCAGCAGAGGTCAAGAACCTTGTGGAGAAGACAGGATTGTCGAGATGAGACCAAGTTAAGCTCGTATCAGAACGATGGAAGAGAGAGGAACTTCTCATGATCCAAAGCGCCATGTGTCAAACACGGTGGAGGCGGTGTTATGGTATGGAGATGATGTGACTCCTGACAGAAGCTACAAACTGAATGACCCAGGACGTACTGAGAAGAACTCAAAACTTTCAAACAAAAAAGTTGAAAAATCTTCTGTTTTCTGATCTCAACCTCGCAGGGTTTAAAAAAAATAAAAAATAAATAAAGGTCAACAGACGAGCAGCAGCTGAAGGTCTGGAAAAGCATCTCCAGGGAAGGAACTGGAGTCGAGGAAGTCGTCGGTCATCACGATCAAAGTTTTAAATGTTTTTGTTCCCCAGATACTTGTGAACTTGACTGATTTGTGACATCAGTTCCTGATTGAGGGTTTGTACCTGCTGGAATCGAGCTTCTGTTGCGTCGTCCATCTTGAGCCGGATGAGCATCATCTCGTCTTGTGATTCTTTTCTTCTGAACGTTCCTGGAACGAATCCACGGCCGATCCAGAACGATGGTGGGAACACCTCGACTCGTTACCACGCCGACACCATCGACGAGTTGTCACGGCCGACGATCACGTCCCCTCCTCTGACACCTCGCTTTAGTTTCCATTTGAAGAAGGAACTTTTCCTCCTCCGCCTCCCCCCGGGCTCCTCCCCCTCCTCCTGGAAGGAGAGCTCTGCTTTTTCGAAGGTACAGCTTGTTTTATTAACATCAAAAGCGCCCGTGGGAGACGGCGGTGATCAAATTCCCCTCTAATTAAAACGAACCTGAGTCGAAGACGCCGCTCTGTTTAGTATGTACAGAACGCCGCCGATTGCACAAAGCGTCTCCTCCTTTTGTTGGCGTGGATAATGCCGGCCCCGCCGAGATGCCGACGTGGGCGGAATGAGCGTACCTAGCGCGTCCTCTGAATCGAAGTGATGTCCTCATCGCCGGCTGATGACCAGTGAAGCCGACGCCTCACCTCGCTTTTCATTTGGAGGTTGATTGATGGACCTGGAGGCGACGCTCCACAACGCTCCACGGCGCTCGGTGCTCCTCTCCGAGCCGGCATTGTTTCGGTCTGCTCCTCCCGTGACGCTCCGAAACTTTCCAAGAGTTCAAGTTCACTTCGTCCTTGGCTTCCGATGCAGACTTTCCTCGTCCTCAAAGGCTTGAACCAGCTGGACCCGGTTCACCTGGAAGTCTGATACCAGGATTTAATTACCTGCCAGAGCGTCTCTGAGCAGGACGCTCAACCCCACGTTGTCCTCATGTCCCCTCATAGTCCTCGTCCCGAGCATGTCCGATATAAAACCCGCGCCAAAACCTGCAAAGATAAAAGCCGATTAAGCAGCTTCCCATAATTCTTCACCAGAACCAACGTTGGAAACATCAACAGCGCTTCTGTCCACCGACTCTAAACCAGGTGACTCGAGGCGCCGTCCAGCTGACCGTCTCAGGCGTCAACACAAACACGGCCGTCTGGTTGGTTGTTTGTTGGTTTGATGAAGCTCATAACTCTGGTGGAGGGAACCAGAACCAGTTTTTGTCTTGGTTTGTGTCGGACCCGTTGAGCCGGATCAAACGCGGGTTTTGACAGAATATCGATGACCCTCCTCGTTTCTGGACGCCACCTCTCGCTCGGAGGCTTAACGTTCAGTTTCGGGCTCCGGTTGTGACAACGCGGCGTTGGCACAAAAGGTGTGATGAGGGATAGAGATCCAATTTAGGTGTTTCTGCCGATCAATGACAGAAATCCGACGTTTATCTCAGGTTATGAATACCTGAGCAGGTGTGTGAGGCGACGCATACAGATGACACTCCGGCTGCGCCGCGGGACGGCCTTAAACTGACACTCAAATTCAGGATGAAGTTACAATCTGATCCCTGGATGTTGGAATCAGAGACGCTTTGAGGCATTTAATTTTTCAGATTAACAGTAAAAATTTTCTTTCTTAAATTTTCTTTTTTAGGTTTTTTTTTGGGGGCCATTTATCACATTTAAAGGTTAATAATGAAATCAAATCTCTGCTTCCAGGACGTGTTTGAGATTCTGGACTTGTTTTCAGACGAGAGACGACTCTTTTCTCTTTTATTTTAAAGGACGTCGGTGTTTGTGAGCATTTGGTAAACGTGGATTCCTGCAGACGGGAATCCAGGCGTCCCAGCATGCCGTGGGGCGCCGGAGCAGGTAACTCTCACTCCATTAAACAAACACTGTGGCCTCTCACTTTTATTTGACATTTTATTTGGCTGTGACAAACGAGCAGCAGTTGGATTATAACATAATTTGTCTCCTCTTTATTACGGGCACAAAGGACACCATTCATTAATTATTCTGCCGGTGCCGCTCACCGCTAACTGGAAAGGTCCCTCTTTGGGCAGATGGCGAGGACAATGTTATTTATATCAATCAGTCCAAAATGTTGAGCGAGGATTACAATTCCTTGGCCTGCTGTGATTTACGCCGGCGCACCTCACCCCGTCCCCAACCTCGCCAGCTCCTGCAGGGACGCTTTAATACAACGGGAATTGAAAACAGATTCATGAGGCAGAAATGTGTTTCCGCATGTTTATTCATACACTTGTCCGTTTCCGTGTGCCACAAATCATCCGAACCCGAGTCGTGCTGCTGCTGCTGCAGATGTTTCTCCGTAAACCAGACCTGTTAGGGGTGAACACCTGTCGAGTCCAACTTCCCGAAACACCACCACTGGTAAAAATATATGAATTATTGTTTAAGTGGAACTTTTATTCAGTGATGTTTGTAATAACGATCTTGAAGTTTGGTTTTAATGTTTATTGATGAAAATCTAAAAATATGCTCCACTGCCTGAGAATATGTGTGATTATCTTTAATACACACAAACATGATGTTCTGCTTCAATTTTGAACATTTTCATCCTGGTTTGTCATGTTTTTTGACCTTGTGTGATTAATTACTCCTCAGTGATGTGCTTCTCTCGTACCTCATTAACGTCCCCTTCCTATTCGATTTCTTCCTCGCTCTCATTCTTTCTCAGGTTGTCTGCTCGCCGTTTGAGCTCCTCGTCACTATTCTGCTTCTCAGCTACTTCACTAAGTTTTCATAAACTTGGACAAACAAAGCACCCGTTAAGTTAGTGGACTGGTTGCGTCGTCTGTTGCAGAGGTTTTTTGTCTGGTTTCCTGCTGCTTTTAATTTTAGCGGAAAAAAAATTGTTAGAATTTTGCTTTTCTTTTTCACTAAAAATTAGGAAAAAAGTTCCAGCAGCTGTTTTGGATTTAATCCGAGTCGCTGAGCTGATCCAGTATGCTCTCACTAAAATGTAAATATATATCTTCGGTTGTAATTATAAGCTCCAGATTTTGTTGTATTCAGTGGCACAGCAGCAGAAAAAAATAGTTTTAATATTTGATATTTGTTGTAAAGTTTTGATGGGTCATCTTGCACTTGGAGGTGCAAAGTCCAAAATTCTGCAGCAGTAAATAGTGTTTAGTTTGAACTTCTGTTCTTAGTTCATATTTGGCAAATTTGACTCAGGAAAACTTTGATTGTTAGTATTTTAAAATAAAATCTAGAATTATGTTCAATGTTTAATGTCACTTTCTCAGTCAAATCTTGTTGATTCAAAGTTTATGATTTTATAAATTCGGCAGATATGGCAATGCTAAGTGCAATCTGGGCCAAACCTGTTCCAAAGTTCATGAAATGGTCCAATCTTGGGTTTTGACATGGGAAGTGGTCCAAACTGCATAAGCTAGTTTTGACACGGGGAATGGTAGGTACTGTGAGGGCCAGAACCGGGCCGTGTCTGGGCCAGGACCGGGCCGTGTCTGGGCCAGGACCGGGCCGTGTCTGGGCCATACCTGGGCTTGGACTGAGCTGTGTCTGGGCCATATCTGGGCTAGGACCGGGCTGTATTTGGGTTGTGTCTGGTTCCGGGACCGGGCTGTGTCTGGGCCATATCTGAGCTGTGTCAGGGCCATATCTGGGTCAGGACTGGGCTGTATTTGGGCTGTCTGGGCCAGGATTGGGCCATGTCTGGACCATGTCTGGGCCGTGTCTGGGCTAGAACTGAGTCATGTCTAGGCCAAATCTGGGCCAGGACTGGGCTATATTTGGCCTGTGTCTGGGCCAGGACTGGACCGTGACTGGGCCGTATCTGGACCAGGTCTGGGCCGTGTCTGGTGGCTTTGAGTCCAGAATTAGCCAGCCACACTCAACTTGATCACTGCTGTCAGTCAAAGCCCTAAATAGGCCAAAGAAAGCTGAAGAAGTGGGCCAAGTTCGGGCCAAACCTTCCTACGGATCTAGATGACATGTTTCCCTGAGTGTTATTTTCATTTGCAATTCCAATGAAATACACCTTTTGTCTGATATCTGTATAATAATGAAAATGTATGTATCCTTGTTTCACTTTTAAACCTTCCTTTCATTGTGAAGGGATACCGATAGATCCCATTTATGATGTAATTAGTTTTATGCAAATTAACAAAGATGAAGGCAAAAATCTTTATAAATTATGAATCGTGTTATAACTTATTGGGGTGATTATCAAGCTTCTGCGCCTCCCCTTCTAATTAAAAATGTTCATACAGAGGTAAAGGAGAGAAAACCATCAGTCGGTCTCAGGAACAGTTCTGTTTCCCACCCAGATCGGGCCTGTACCGACGCCAGACAGCTAAACAACAATAAGGAAGCAAATGCTAACAGGTGTAAGAACATCATTAAACACTGGCAGGAGGGCAGCTGCAGACAGACAACATGATCGCTAGGTAAAAGCCACTGATTCCCCATCTCCTCTCCCTCCTTGAATCCACATTCTTCCAAACATTTGCCCATTGACTAGAAAAATCTCCCCGGGCCCCTGATGGTCCCTGGCTCGAGGATGCCCAGGCGCTACAGCAACGCTCATAAAAACTCAATTCATCAAGACGAGCATAATTTGCTCCGAACGGAAAGCGCCACAAAAGGGGGGCGAGCTTGTCAGCGAGACAGGTGGCTGGAGATCTCGCTCTGATACTGAGCGATATGAATAATAGATTCTGCTAAATGTACGCCAGGACCCGGGCTGTAAACACAGCTGCCTCCTTTCCCTTCCAAAAGAACAGCTTGGCTGGATGAGAAGCCCGAGCGCTCTGCCTCCACCTGAGGACCGGGGGAGGAGGGGGAGGCTGAGGGGGGCGATTAACTAATCAAATGCAGGGGCTAAATAGGCAAGAAGAGAGAGAAGAGACAGACAAAGGCGGGGTGGGGGTGGGGGTGGGGGTTGAGGTGTGAGTCAGAAGGTTTCCTGCTCCAGCAGCACAAAGAAGACTGAAACTGGTGTGGATTTAAACGAAACGCTGTCGGTTATTAATGACCACTGACGGTCAAACGGAGTCATTCTTCCCTGTTTTTTGTTATAACTCGATTTATTACTGATTATTACGGTAGTTTAACCCAATAAAACCTGGAAAACCGTCCCTATCCAGTATCCAGTTCAGTCCACTCCATCATGTTGTCTCAACAGGGAGTGAAAACAGTTAATCCCCGTTTAACACACAATATATCCCACAATGCATCATGAAAAGTGGCAGGCAACAGATCTGTACCCTCATGTTCAGACCTAAACCAAAGTCTAATTAAAAGTGCTTATCAAAAGCACAATTACACAGTATTTATGGTCCAAAAACAAGCACCAGTGTTTTAACTTCCGGGGTTAAGACCAGACAGGAAGCAGGAAAATGTGCACTTCCTCGAGTGACCACCAGGGGTCGGCTACTAACGTGAATCAGTCTCCATTTATCCGTACACACGTAGAACATATTTAGTGACTTCTGAGCTGTGAATAAAACAGAATACAGTCATTAATGTTTCAGAGAGAATACGTTGAGTTAATTTCTCTAACGGGCTGCTGTGACTGGTCGTTGGTTCGAGTTAACGATTCAGCCTAAATTAAAGGGAACAATCGGTAAACTTCAAAGTTGAAGTAGAGCATCAGCAGGTCTCAGTTTTTCTTCTTTAAATCAAAATCACGATTGTCAGAATAAAAATAATATTTACATTTGAGAGATTTTTTTAACTCTACACAGATGAGTTAGCCGTTCAGCACCACGGACAGCGACTTAACGTCTCTAATCATACCTGCATTTGTGGCTTTATAACAGCTTTTTATGAACCTGATAAGATTCATAAAATCAAAAATGGTTATTTTTGTGTAAACTTGCATGAATTTGAGAGATTTTTTTAGAAATCCTACAAAGACAAATTCTTGGATACCAGCTTCAGCCGAGTCATTTTTAATGTTTAAAACTGATTAAACACCAAAATAAAATGACTTAAAGAATGCATTTTATTTGTATTACACAAGAAGCTTTATAAACATTTCCTGCTTAATTTGCTTGAATTTACTAGTTCAGATATTAAAATTAAAGTGTTTTGCCCAGATGAAGGGAAGACTTTGCTTATTTCAGCAACACAAACTCTACATGTGTCAGAACAGTTTATTTTCAGAATAAAGGTTTAAGAGTAGACTTGGATTTTTTTTTTGCCGGTTTTTTATGTAAATAAATGAAACATTTGAGCGGTTTCTGGCAGCGACGTTGAGAGTTTCACTTCGCCAGGCCCAAGTCACACGTTGTGCAGAACATCGTAGCGGGTCGCTCACCGCCGTGTTTACTCGTGAGTTATCACGTGCTTCTCGCCGTTGACTCATGATGAATTTGATTTTTGTTGCTGATGTAATCTTCCAGCACCGCCCACTCTCCACACTCCGTCAGCGGCGTCTCGGCGGCACATCTGACGTCTCCCCAGATAAAATTTAGGAGGATTTTGCCCAGCCGAAGGTAATTAATTCTTCAATTAAAATGTTGTTAAACATTTTTAATGAGTAATAGGCGCTGGGGAACGGAATACAAAACTATGTTTAACCAGAGACGGAGAGACAACACGGATGTTTCAAAGTTAGTTTCTGCAAATCTGTTCACTGACCCACTTCTTTTTCTCCCAGAGTATCGCACGGCACAGAAATATAAATAAAAAATCAAATGTGAAGTGTCTCCTGGCACAGAAGATGTGTCCTTCATCTCAGGTGACTGCGGCTTCATTTGGCTGCCGATTCTTCTTCTTCTTCTTCATTTTTTTTCCTCTACACTCTAATTAGGGCACAAGGCAGCACACAACAACCTGAGCTCCACAGCTGCAGTGAAATATGACATCACAGCGCAGGAACATGAGCCACTTAACCTGATTTCACTCCAGTGTGAACAAAGACGAGGGCAGATTGATGGAGCAGAGCATGTTTCATTAATCACCAGCAAATGACACAAATAAAGCACATTTCTGAGACGTTCTGGGAAGAGCTGCAGGAGCCACTTCCTGGAGAGTTTGGGAAATGTTAGACACATAGCCTCCCAGTTTGACCTTGAAACCAAAGGTCAAGCTCTGCTTTCCAACCAGAAGGTGCAGTTTGCTCAGTGACCACTAGGGGCTGGCTCCAAACTGGATTTGATCTCCATGACGACAGGAAGAGAAATGATAAACGATAAATGCAGCGGTTCTTTTGTGAAGCGAGATGTTGTAAATGTTCGCAGGTGAAGGAACCTGGAGCTACGGTTGGTGTCGTTCCAGGACCCTTCCAGGTTGATCATTCACACCCAAGGTGGGTCGTCCGGTGCGGTCTGGCTTCGGGGCTCACCATCACCCGTTAATGTCAAGCTATTGAAGACTTTCAGATCCTCAAATTTATTTAAGGAAAAGTTGGTGCAGTTTAAACCTCAAATTGAAACTTTACCTTTACCTAAGGAAAAGACCCACGACCCACTGAAGACGGGTCCACGACCCACCAGTGGGGAATCCCCGGTCTGTTGGAAATTTGTGCTTCCAACTGACCAGAAACCCCACAGGAGGTTTGGATCCGTGATCACAGATGCATGACCATCCCAGTTCAGGGTCTCCGTCTCATTACTGGTATGTTTTACTAACTAAGCTTCACAACCGTCAGTGGAAGCCAAACTTTAAAGGAACAGAAGACAAACTTATTAAATCAACATGAACAATGTCGTCCTGGAATACGAATTCATTATTGCCATGATTCTAATCCCAAAAAAGTCCACAAGTAAATTGAAAATGCAAATGTTTCCTTTTCCAGCATTTAAACCAGTGGAAACCAGATCTTTCCAGCGTGGAAGGCTGTTTTCATTTTAAGTGATTTGGAGGGTTTAAGTTTTCACAACACACTGATGTAAGTTGGGTATTTAATGAACGATTGGCTTCTAAACTAGCGGTCCTGAACCTGCCAGCAGGGTAAATATTTTTTTTGTCCTTGTTCTCTGTCGTATTTAAAGTTCAAAAATAGCAGATGTTCATATTGAACATAGCCAAAGTTTCAAACGTTGAGGCAGATGGAGGGAAAAGTCATCCGTGGAAGTGGAGAGTTTGGACTGTAAATGCCTTCAGCACTACCCGGGAATGTCTCAACATTTCCTTGTCATTCCTCGCTTGTCAACAAATAAGGTGGTGTTTACAGTGATGAAGCCAGTCGGGGACACTTTCAGCTTAGATTTGTTGTCTTTGGTTCCTTTTCTCTTTTTTCTGGATTTGTTTCCTGTCTTGGTTGCGTTTGGTTCACTTTTGTTCATTTCGTCTTTGATACAATCTACTTTGACTGGGATTTCACCCCTGCTGCATTGTGATTGGCTCGGTATGTTTCGTACCGGTGGAAATGGGTGTGACAGGAAGGGGCACCGGAGCCATTTCATAAGAGTGAACTTTCCCGAAGTGAGTATGGACCGCACTAGTGATGTTGGTTCAGAAGCCTCGAGGCCTCCTCTTACGCTTGTCTTGTATTGACCAGCAGTGGTTCCTCAGATCTTAGTGGAACCACCTGGAAGCTGGACAGAACCAGAACACTTTGAGTCCAGGATGGTCCATTTCCGTCTGGACAGTAAGTCGAAGCTCTGCTTTTGTCCGTTTTATCGACACCAGGGTATACTTTCATGTGACAGTAATCCTGATAAATTTATGATCACTGATGAACAACGGTGATGCGTCTCAGTGTCTGGGCCATCAGTGTGTTTGTTTTCTGAGCTGAGCATCTGGAACGCCTTGAACCCATTTATCCTGAGATATGGCATCTTTTTTCCCACCTCACATTTGATTTTCATTGGTTGTTGGATTGTGGCGTTAGTATCAGGCGAGCTTTTAGACGGAGGATGTCTCAAATGGACCTGAACTCCCCGGGATGAGCTAATGTGAAGTATAGAGGAGTCATAAAAAAAAGGGGACATTCTGATCTGTCGATCATACAAAGATCCTTTTTTTTTTTTTGGATTTCAACAAATAAACAAGCATAAAAGTTTCTCTTTAAACTGAGATGTCAGGTGAGAACAGGGAGTTTTTCTTGGTGAGAACATCCCTCGGGCGTGAACCTCTTCACACGTAGCGTCCCGAGCGTAACGACCAGCATCGGCGCACATTTTTGAGAAGAAGGGGATTTTCAGTCGTGATTTAGTTAGAAGAAAGAACAAAAAGGAATGACCAAGAAAACACATAGAGCCTCTGTTTGTGAAACTCTTTGTATAATTGTTAAAACATGCTCCCAGACCACAAGCAGAAGTACAGAGTGCACTCGTTTGAAGAAATCTTGCTTTGTCTTGACTTTCATGGAAAAATGCCTTTCTTGGCACGTATAAATCATGTTTACTGCTTTGGAAATGCAGAAGTCACAAAGATTTACGGTGTGGTGACTTTTCAAGGTTTCTCTCAGAAACAACCCGTGCAGCTTAATGAGCTGCTAAATAACAAAGGATGCATTTAACTACTCAGACAGTTAAAAGAAAAGTAAATGGCTTCACGCCAAAAGATACAACTCTTCATTTCTGATCCCGTTCTGTCAACTTCGATGGAGAATGATTCCTCTTCCACCCAGCTGATGTCTGAACTAGTTTCTACTCAGCCAGGTTTGATTTGCTCTCCTAAAAGGGTTTATAAATCAGCACAAACACATGTGCATCACGTTCTTGTCCAGCAGAAGAAGAATGTTAAACAAATATGTTAGCTGCAGCCTGGGTTAACTCAGGGAAGCTAACTCCAGGGTGGCTAACTCAGGGAAGCTAACTCCAGGGTGGCTAACTCAGGGAAGCTAACTCCAGGGTGGCTAACTCAGGGAGGCTAACTCCAGGGTGGCTAACTCAGGGAGGCTAACTCAGGGAGGCTAACTCACGGGAGCTAACTCCAGGGAGGCTAGCTCAGGGTGGCTAACTCAGGGAGGCTAACTCATGGGGGCTAACTCAGGGAGGCTAACTCACGGGAGCTAACTCCAGGAAGGCTAGCTCAGGGCGGCTAACTCAGGGTGGCTAACTCACAGGGGCTAGCTCAGGGCGGCTAGCTCAGGGTGGCTAATTCAGGGCAGCTGACTCAGGGAGGGCTAACGCACGGGGGCTAACTCTGAGAGGCTAACTCAGAGGGGCTAACTCATGGGGGCTAACTCAGGGAGGCTAACTCCAGGGAGGCTAGCTCAGGGCAGCTAACTCAGGGTGGCTAACTCACAGGGGCTAGCTCAGGGCGGCTAGCTCAGGGTGGCTAATTCAGGGCAGCTAACTCAGGGGGGCTAACTCACAGGGCCTAGCTCAGGGTGGCTAATTCAGGGTGGCTAACTCAGGGAGCCTCAGTTCATTACAGCTCTCGTTCTCAGGTTCCTGGCATTGTTCTCTCAATTAGTGAATTGTAAATGTGTTGCTTGCTTAATCACCCAAAAACTGGCCCCTAGGACTTCCCCCTAATGCAACCCCATTAAGAAGAGCCATCAAAACAAAAGATCTGCCTCTAATGGCAATAATCCCTCACTTATGTCACGCCGAAGCTAAACTTGTATCTCAAATGAGCGATGATGGATGAGAGCCGGCCTCGGTGTCAGAGAGTTTTATTACTGGTGATGGATGCGCCGGGCACGCCGCGCACCAACCCTCGACCGGGGGCCCGTCAGAGCCGGTCCATCCCAAGTGTGTCTCATATAACCCGGCGTTTCTGGAAGTCAGATGGCCGCTCGTGGCGCTGAGGGGGAACGGAGGGAGAAATGAGGGCTTATCCAAACAAGCTCATTAGCACAATTAGCGCTTGTTTCCTGCCAATGGACCCCTGGAGCTCTCCTAAAGTTTGACTACAGACGGTGGCGACGTCCATGATGAGTTGCAGGGTTAGGGAGGGGTGATGAGCAGATGCTTTTACAGGATATGTGATCTTGAAGCGGCTGTTGCTCTGTAAACCATTGCATGCTTGAGTCAAATGATATTTACGTGTATATTCTCGGTGTTTTTGTTCGCTTTGTCATGTATGTTTATATTTCCAGACGTGCCGACTTTGCACAATTCAGCTGAGTGTGTAGAAATCATCGATTAACCTCTTTCTAACGGGTCAGCTGTACTTGTTTTAGTTCTTGGACTCACTAAATGTGTCTAAATCATGGACAGATGACACAAAGATGATTCAGGGCATTCTTAATCGAACAAAGCGTGTTAAAGTATACACATGAATCACACCAAACGAGCGGGAGAAAGCTGAACTGGAACCTGAAGGACTTTTACGAAGCAAAACGCTATTCCAACAGCAAAAATGTAAAAAGAAAACAAAAAAAACTGGAACTGGTGACCGTTGTGTTATGCTCCATAAATAAAAGCACGCTGCAATGTGAAAGCTAAGTTTCAACAGATTGTTTTGATGTAATAGTCACCAAAATCTGGCTGAGTCGGCAGTTTCAGAACAGCAAAAATCCACTTCACTTTCCACGGGCCAACTCCGTCTCGCTCCTTACCTTTGATGGTTCGCCGTCCTAAATCATATTTCAGGGCAAAACTCCCCTCGACTCACCAAACGGCTAAATCAACAGGGTTTTTTTTTTTGTTTTATTTTGTTTTTTTGATGAGAACAAACAAAAGCGTGCAGTTCACGTGCACGTCGCTTGCTTTTTCTCATGACTGACGTGCTAAACGACCTCAGGACACGCGTGGCGGCCATGACGCGTTCATGAACCCATGTAAACAACGTGTCAATGCCAGAAAAAAACGTTTTAAGATATTAGTTTTAAATGGATCAGTGCTTCTAATCTCTCAAACTGTTTGAATTTATTCCAAGGTTTAATTCTGTTTATTGTGTTTTTATTTTAAAACGTTGTCTTTTTGTGGTTAATTATGACTTTTATTTAATTGTGAAACACTTTAATCAACTTTTTTTTAAATGTTTTAATTGTTTGACGTAGATAAATTGGACTTTAACTAAAATGTATAAAATTGACCAAATGGGAAAATGACCAGAACCGGAACATCAGTGTTGGTTCAGTAAAAGAAGAGATGCTCCACAATGGATTATTAAAGTTTTTAGAGGCTCTAAAAGTATTATTTTTGCTGTTTTCCGTCTTCATTTCTTCTGGCCTGGTCAAATATAAACTTTAAACATCTGGACTTTTTATTTTGACACCAGGTTTGTCCTAAAACACCTCGTCGTCGCGTGGATTTCCTCATGTTCTTTCAGAAATCTCAGAGACGGGCCCGGTTAGGGAGGGTTCACTCATAGATCTTATTTGAGGATCTTTTGGGAGCCGGTACACTCACCCACCTCCACGTTTGATTCATCCTGGCGTCTTGTTTACACCAAAACTCGGACTGGGCCGACGCCAGGCGAGGAGGATTTGTGGCCGATCTAAATAAATACTTTGTTTTCTTCAACGTGGCTGTTGCTGCTTAAAACATTAAGGTGCAAACACGCGGCAGGTTCTGCCAGATACCAGACTCCCGGCCCGGTTTCTCTCTGTAATTGTGGAGCTCCGGGTTTCCCCGCGGCCTCCCCGGTACTGGCCGCTGGTGCCGGTACCGAGGTCCGTGTTCTGAGATCTTCCTCTGAGGGAACACAATCTAACATGTAAATGTTGCCCATGGCGAGTATTTCTAAATAAAGCCTCCGTTTTCCCCGCGCGCCGCGTGCCAAACCGCGGCAGCCATTAAGTTGCAGCACAAAGACACATACGGCCTCTAACGTCGTATTCTTCTTAATTATATATGGAAAGCATTATATTCCCCAGACGGGCCGGTATATTTAAAGAAACCAGAGTCCTTCCAACACTTCTCCTCTCAGGGATCTCATACTTAACAGGAGATCTGTTCTTGAGGGAGCCTCCTCTGGGTGTGCAGGCTGCAACGAGCCAATCGCAACCGCAGCGCTGCGACGCCGTGCCAGCGCCGCCGTGCCAGCGCCGCCCCAACACTCGGGCTCATTACATATGTTTGAAGAGCGACTTCTGCAGATGTGCCTCTCAGCACAGAGAGGTTGTTTTTCCTGCTGAGGCTCAAGGGAGCAGTTTGGTACCTGAAACATGCCGTTCTGTGTCTCCTGCTGAAAAGCAAAGATTAGATTTGGGTTGTTTTAGATGGACTGAAGTGGCGGTCCGGTACAGGTGGTTCGGCCTTTCACTGAAGAGCAGTTCTGTGGTTAAATGTTGGACCACATGTCTTCTGTGAGACCAGTGTTTATACAAGTCCTGGACGGAGACACGTTGCATACTTGCTCTCGGTCAGGACTTCGATGCAGCGGCTGCCCCCTTGGAGATATTTTCAACATGTTGGAACCGAACCTCGTTCTTTGAGGTCTTCTGGCGAACAGCATTTGGTTCTGGCTTGGTTTAGGTTGCAGATGGAGTCCTAGGACCAGACGTACAGCTACTATAAGCAACAACACACGTTTTACTGCAAGTTTGACACATCTAGTGGTGAGTTGGGGAACTGCAGGTTTTCTCACTCAAACTTGAAGTTCTTGGAGCTTCAGTTGAAGTGAGTCGCTCTTGAGGAGCAACATCTCTGAAGTGTCACCATTCCAGATGTGGTGATACTGAACGTGCAGTTCATCAACTGACCACTAGGGCCTCCAAAACTGAGACAAAGTCGGATGACTTTCCTAAAAATCAAAATCATTTTTTCTGTTTATTGTGAGATCATACATCCATGACAACTGAAGAAGTACCTCATGAAAATAAATGATAAAAAAGCTATTAATTTATTCATCGTAAAGGATGTGTTGTTGTTTTTGTTTGTTTATGAGTGGGTTTGGGTTGAACAGGACGCCTTTGCTTTTTCAGTGACATCACAGAGAATTTGTCCAGTTCTTTTTCTACAGTCTTCTCACCCACATTTGAAACACAGAAACGAGTCCGTTGAAGGGCTCACCTGTGGAGTCGAACTTGGAAACAAACCCGAATCTACTTCGGCTTTGATTTACAGCTTCATGTTTGAGGAACTGAAACTGGAGGGAAACTAGTTCCCTTTTTCACCTTTGAGATCATTTAAAAGTCCGAGGCGACACCAGAGGAGAAGCCTGAACCCCCTCCACCACCCCCTCCTCCAACAGGAAGTGCCTCCCCACCTCAGCCTGCGATCGGAGGCGTCGCAGAGCGGGACTCTGAGCTGCGTTCGCCAGCCTTTCCAGTCAAAGGTAATAAAGCATATCGGTTAATTGCAAATGAATGCACCCCCCACCCCCGTTCCATTAGGCATAAATAATTTGGCCACTTGGGTACGTGCCTCCCAAATTACTTATTCTTTTTGTGTCTCAAATTACCCATTCTTTCTGATGTTCCCTTTAGTTGATTAGCGAGAAGTACGCCACTCGCCATTGGCTTTTTCCAGGTTTCCAGCCTGTTTTCATTTTTCATAAGGTGAAGAAGTGTTGGGATCTGTTTTGCTGTTGTTTGTGCACGTGCACAGAGCCACAGATGATAATTTATGCAGTTATTCACAACTTTTGCTCTCCTGGTGTGATTCTGTGGCGTTCCTTTCTTCTCACACCTTGTATAGCTTTTGCTTGGGGATGTAGGGTGAATATTAAATAGAGTGGCAGTGGGTTTATTGCTTTGTTTTCATCTACCACTCACATATAGCCACTGCATATAAAATGCAATTTTTTCGCATTCATGAAAAATTTATTTTTCTTGCGTGTCCCTGATATACATAAACATTTCCAAAAGGGGATTATAGTTGGCTCTTGCTGCTGATCGCTTTCGATCTGAAAGTTAAAGTTTATTTTTTTCCTGATTTCATTAGAGGTCGATGTCTGAGACCTGTAAATATCATCATGTGAATCTCCCACCAGACGATCCGTTTTTAATCTCAAACATCCCTATTTTCAGGGTTCATCAGAATTTTCTTCTCTCTCCTTCCTTACAAAAACGACTTGACGTTTAATGAGTTTCATTTTCAGATCTCTGCCTTTTCCTGCAGGCACTTTTGGACACATCTCATGTTATGTTATGAGTTTTTGCCCTCTTTTGATTTTTTTTCTTTTTTTTATCACTCGATTTCACATTGTGCAAATGGCTTATAATAACCTGCAGGCATGGCAGGAGAGGCTGGAAAATCCTTGTCCAAGCTGCATGTCAGCGATGTGCACGGTTGTCGGTCATTTCCTGTGGAAAGTGAACATATTTTACCTCCCAGTGAGATAAAAACCTGATGAGGTTTGGAGCCACATTAGACAAGAGAACCTGATTATCAAGAGAGTATCGAGGCCGGGTCATGGGTGTGAGAAGAACCGGACAAAGCTTCTGGGATGTCACCCACGGGTCTTCTGATGAGTGCCAAGTGACCCTCTGGGAAGACCCGCCCTCCTTGCCAACCGTTGCTAACGGAAACAACCTGTCTACCTACCTGTGTGAAAACATCGTGAAGTTACAGCTTCACCCAAAGGAGACATATAGCTCTGTTTTGTTTGGATTTTGGAAATAAAATGATAAATTCTGTTATTCATCTTCTCAAAATACCTGGAATCAGTATCACAAGCACTCTAAAACTGAAAACTAAAGATGTCCGAGTTCTGATCCCTGTGGAACTGATGCTCCACAGCCATTGGCTCAACTGAGGGGCGGAGCTTGCCGATAGGTCAGGAGCCTGACTCCGCCCAGAAAAGTTGCAGTTTCTCGGCTTACCACTAGAGGCTGGCGGCAAAAGTGAGTGGCTCTGAACGGACCTCGTGACCTGCACAAGCGTCTGGGGAGGATGCTGATACCAGAATTACCTGCTTACGGGGGCTGCGACTCCTGCTCCGCCGTGGTAGTGGCCACGCCCCTGATCTCCTCTGACATCACAGACCAAAGATCACCGCCAGCTCAGGGTAACCACAACAAAAAAAAAAAAACCTGAGCTGGATGTTGGTGTGATTGGTGATTACAGGTCAGGAATCGGCAGCTGGATGATGAGCATCACAGCTGGACTCCGTCCTGATTGGCTCACCTTGCTGTCAACTGAGTGAAATCTTTCCAGGTAGGTCATGGAGAGCTTTTGAACTTCCACTCGGCAGGTTCAGCTAATTTAGTCGAGAGCACGTCCTGTCTGAGAAGCACGTCGACGCTGAGGTTACTTCACATTTGTTTGCTTTAATTTGCTCTTATTTTAAGCAGAAGAAACAGTCGAGTATAATTGGGAATAAATTTCCATCAGTGATTCCATCGATGCAGATTTGATTTCACTTCCCTCTAAACATGCAGCAAGATTTTCACCAGTCAGACTCTCACAGGGAGGTGTGATGGTGACCAGACACCCTCCCGTCCTCCCTCCTGCCCCCCGCCGAGCGAGCAGGCATGTCGTCCCCAGGTTGCGACAGCCCTAATTAAAATGTCCTTCCTCATTATCATCGATTGCCCCGTGCGTTTTGGAAAACAACTGCAGCGCCGAGCTCTGGCAGCCGCGGCAACCGCGGCCAAATATAGACATGTGACACTGGTCTTTAGCTCCGTCAGATGGTCCCGGTCCGACATGAGAGCGAGAAAAGTGGGGCAGCAGCCGAGCCTCCCCTGTGGACGCTGGACCACAGCTCGCACACACACCTACACACACATTTTAAGACCACAGATGGCCGCTGCCCCTTTCCAGGGTTCATGAGTGACAGGAGGACAAAAATACACACAAGGCTAACAAACTTGCAGTCATTAGTGGTATGATTTATTCATTAACAAGCGTGATGTTGAGAAAGTTTCCCGTTTGTGAAATCTGTGACTGTGTCACAGAGATTCTGAGCTGGAAACCGTCTGTAGCAGGAGTTTGTTTCCAGTAAAATCTGGTCTGTTGGACCACTTCAGTCTCCACTCAGATAAACCATTTCTGAAGTTTCTCTTAATCAGACGTAGCCGGTGGCGTAGCTCTTGAAGTGTGATGTTTGAAGGCTGTGCACACCTTATAAACATGATTTGTTTTTTAATGGTGAAGTAAGAGGTCGTCGGGATTGAAGTGAGACACTTCAGGCCCCCGGACATATTACGACTGACCTACGATCAGTTTTGTTAAAATCGTCTCGTCAGTTTATCGCAGTAGCATTTTAAAGGCACACTATGTAACAACACCGTTCCAGACCACTAGGGGTCATCATACCATATGTGTCAACTATACACCCATATGATTAGGCCTAATGAGCTAGTTTCAGCAGCTCCACACCAGCTGTAAATGTTTTTTTGAGAAGTTTAAATATCAGTTTTTGGACTACAAATAAAAAAAAACAACCCATCATTAGAATTCACCTCTACGTATACTCGCGTTTTTGTCAAAAGGTTCATTTAGAAACAGCAGCAGAGCCCTGAGGCTGCTGGACAGGATATAAACGGAGGGACTGGAAGAACTGGTGATTGCAGGCTTTGATTGACATGTCGCTAAGACCCGCCCCTGAAATGCAAATGAGCCAATGGCTGTTGAGTATCAGTTCCACAGGGACCTGAACTCGGACATGTGTAGTTTTCAGCTCCACAGAGAAACACTGGAAGATCCTGAATGCTCAGTTCAGGCCAAAAAAAAAATAAAATTAAACCAATGTGTCTGAAGTATTTGTAATATTGATTTTATTTAATTACAGGTCAATTATAAGGGTTAGGGTTATCATTGGTCGGTGATAGACGTGACGTCCTCTTCATTTGAATGTCCACGCGTAGACCAAGTGGGACGATGGTTGATGGACCGCCCTTATTCAGCAGGGTCGTTCTTACAAATAGCAGCTTTAAGATTTAATTTCTGATCTTTGTATTTTTTTGATTTTGTCCGTTTTCAGCGGTGCAGTGAGTTTTTCAGATCTGAACCAGAAAACCAAAACAAACGTCTGAAAGAGGCTATAAAACTGTGGAGAAGCAGAGGAGGCTGAACCTAAAGGGCTTTTTTATTTAAAAAAAAAAAAAAAAGTCCAATTGTTCAAAATAGTCCAGCTCTAAAATTTGTTGACCTAAACAGTTATGGTCTTAAAATAAGCAGAAAGAGGAAGAAGGCCCAGAACAGCAACACGTTGCCATCAATCATTCATCAGTCAACGTGGGCACTGAAACACGTCAGCCAGTAAATGATTCATGGGAACATATTGCCTCCCATGAACCACTTTCCCCTCCAGTTTCAGATATGATGTCCAGGTTTCTCTCTGTTCCACGAGACAACCAAACACCTCTCTGCTCCCTGTAAACACCCGCTAGCGTTTTCTAAAGCTTGACGGACAGATGGACAGAAGACTCACGGGCACGTCGGAGGAGGCAGGACGCCGGCTGGCGAGGAAGAGAGGGAGCATCTGCCGGCGGGTTTGAGGAGCAGCCATGGTTGATGTGAATCAGGATCTCCCCCGACGCCGGTGACGGGCAGTCAGGGGGCTGCATGAGTGCCAGTGGGTCAGGGCACCCTCAAATTACCCAAAATATCATCATCGACAGGACGTTCAGCATCAGATTTACTTTTACCAAACCAGCAGATGTTAGAAAGGAACTGGAAAGTCTGTTCCTGGAGATGAGATATTTGATGATCTGACACGGCAGCTCAGTCAAAAACGCTGAACAGAACCAAGTCAGCGCGCGAGTAAAAGCTGCAGTTCCCCGACCGACCACTAGAGGGTGGCTCCGTGTTGACGTGTCCAATAATCTCCAGTTATTATCAATAACAGCTGTAAACAAGGGAAGTATTACTTCATCAGGTAATATTCTATAAAACAACAAATTTAACAACACTAACGGCTAAAATGAACCGAGCTTTAAAGACCAAGTTCTTCAGATATAGCTTGTCCTGTTTGAATTGAATGCACCAGTGAGACAGATGATGTCTTCACGTTTTTGTCTTTAGATTTGTCCACTGTCCATGCAAAACACGTCCAAACCATCACCTTTCCGTCTTCCTGCTGAACACGAAGCTGGACAGACCAGACACCTTCCTTCTGGTCTCGTATGTCCACAGGAAACTGCTTCAGTGGTTTGTGGTTTCTTATCGCCATGACGACAAAGACCTAATCTAGACGTAAACAGTGTAGACGCTGCAGCTGAGGATTGACAATCATCTACGAAGGTAGATGCATTTGTTGTTTTCCTGACGGTTGAATTTACCAGTCAGCCCCACTGGTAGTGGGTACACGGGTGGAAACCCACTGGTGGTTGTCTCCTCCTGGATCGCCCTGATGGACGACCAGATTTGGACAAATCTGGACTTTTGGCCTTGAAACCTCCCATCAGTGTCCAGCTGGTGCTGTGCCGTCCTGAACCGCCGTTGTTGACATGGTGAGACAGGTTGACCACCGAGGTCTTCAGTGATGTCTCAGGGATGAGACGTGTCCCCCAAACCTGATCTACCGATGAAGCCAGCTGATCTGAACGTGATTACGCCGCTCTAGCGTTAGCCAGCTGTGCTAAACTGATGTGAAGGATATTTGTTGAGTGTTTGATCACGAGTTCTTCTCCAGTTCTGCTCGTAAAGACGACAACAATCCTGGGATTTTATTTTTATTACATTGCCGTAACTTTGGCTCCACCATTGGATCTGGAGGCGCCATGGACTGTTTTCAGACCTTTCTAGATCCTGTTTAGATCTTTCTAGATCCCATTTAGACCTTTCTAGATCCCATTTAGACCTTTCTAGAACACATCTAAATCTCTGTAGGTCATATCTAGATCTTTCCAGACACCGTTTAGATCTTTCTTGATCCCATTTGGATCTTTCGACATCGCAGTTAGATCTTTCTAGACCCCGTT
>JAOWBL010000012.1:498773-528288 GCA_028564865.1 Zenarchopterus dispar | reverse complement strand
TAGATCTTTCTAGGTCACATTTAGATCTTTCTAGACCCCGTTTAGATCTTTCTAGGTCACATTTAGATCTTTCTAGACCCCGTTTAGATCTTTCTAGGTCACATTTAGATCTTTCTAGATCCCGTTTAGATCTTTCTAGATCCCATTGAGATCTTTCTAGATGTGGCTCTGGTCTGTCACGCCAGTTTCTCTTTCGAACCAACCGTACTTGTTCAGTTGTGCTGATATGAATGTCAGTGAGGTGCAGGCTCGGAGGTAAAGCTCTTTCTTTCTTTTTTTTATGTTTTTGTCCAAGCGCTGCACAATCGTATCTTGGAGTAAATTTGAGAAGATTTGCGACTGTCTTGAATGTTTTTTTACTCGTGAATGATCGTTCTGTAGAACTCTGATATTAATGCAGTTGAACTATTTTCAGATCGGCGTGTGGAAACAGTTTCTTTGCTTAGGCCATGGCTTTTGTCGTTCCCTTTTGGCGTTGTGTTACTAAACAAAAACAACAACAGAAGTGCTTTTTCGTAGAGATGGAGGTATGTAACATTTTTGCTTAAGTACAATATGAAAAAGTTTTTGTTTTTCAGTCTGTGGAGTCAAACGACTTAAATCGGTGTCCAAGTAGGAGCCAGTTTTTGTTTTTTTAATGATATAAATCTATGATTTTCATAAGATACAAGGACGAAGAAGGCATTAATTCAGCGGATTTGTAGAGGTATGTCTGTGTGTAAGAAGATAATCCTCCAGGCCGTCTCCAGCGTGAGGTCACTGAGAAGTGTTTCGTTTAGAGTTAAAGACCAAAACCGATAGTTTTTACATGTTTAAACAGAAAATCACAAAGAATTGACCATTTTGCTTCATGAAACTGAGGCAGAATAACTGGAACACAGTTTCACCACATGTGGTAATTCAAAGAAAAGCTTGAAGAAGCCGCAGCTCAAGTTTTGACCTCACAAATCCCGTTTTTTTTTTTTTTCTTTAAGGGTGAAGTGCGACTCGGCAGTCACACTCGTACGAATGTTATCTGGGACCCAAAGACTCCAGGGACGGGGGTCGGAGGTGGGGGGCGGGGGTGGAGGTGGGGTCCCTCTGACCAGAGGGCAGGCCTGTCAATGGCCCAGATAGTTCTGGTAATTTCCCAGCATTCACTCTGCTGCTGCTCTGTTTTATGAACTCATAGAGAGAATCGAGAGTGGAGGGACTGTGGGGGATTGTGGGATATGTGAGCGCCGCCTGGAAGTGGAGAAAGGTACATTTGAAACCAGAGGAGTAAACAGGATTAGTGCTATCAAAAACACCCGAACGCAGGCCGTGCACGGTTGAGGAAGCTTCGGCTCATGCGAGCGCAGAAGAGTTTCACTGTCGCGCTGCCTTGGACCATGTGACCAAACAAGTGTTTCTCTTAATCGGAGAAGTCAGGAACCATCGTGAATAGAAAGATAATTGACCGCTTTCGCAGCGACTTGTAGCTCATAATGTCGCAGGGGGGCGGGTGGGGGCGGGGGGCGCGTGGGAGGCTCCGAGCTTCAACCCCAACCAAACAGGCCATCAGTTAAGGCGGGGAAAAAAGCCCTCCACCCCAGCGCCCCTTCCCACCCGCCGCGCCCCGAAGAATGAGGGTGATTTTCTGAAACTTGTTTCTGAATATCGGATATTAGCGGCGCCGCGGATGGTGCTGATTTCAAACGCATCATCTGCTCCACGCCGGGTTCAGGAAGTTGATGTATAGACGGCGCTCGCCGAGTTAATTGCAGCGCATGACACCAATCAGTCTTTGGGGGTTGGGGGGGGGTTCTAAGGCGAGCGGGGATTAAATTGACACACAGCACAAACAAACAAACAAACAAACATATTCATATCCTGTGTATTTATTTATCAATGTTTTAGATTGCGCTCCGCCGCTGAGATTGCCCCTTTCTCTCCGTCGAGATTCAATAAGTTGACAGAAACATTGTTGCTTCATGTCGGCGCTGCCAAGAAATCTGCATTTGTGGAAAATGGGAATGTTAAGCTAGTAAAACAGCGACCGCCCAGAACCCCACCCCCCACCTCCACCCGCCACCACCCCCCTCGCTCATCCAGCTCTGGATCCTCGAGAGCCGCCCTCCACTCAGCGATGCCGGTTGTGTTCAGAAGCATTCATCTTGATTATCCCGACAGAAATGCTTTGATAATGATCCGCGGGAGCCGCTCGTCAGAGGTTTGTCAAAAAACAGTAAATGTCACCCCAGCCCCGCCCCCAGCCCCGCCCCCCAGCGGCGGTGTCTATCTGTTGGTGTGACACAGCCTGTCACCCCCCACCCCACCCCCGCCTCTTTCCTCCCGAAGACTCGGCCGACGCGCTGATGGAGTGGAGAGCCGGCGGCTGCGGGCCGACGACGGCGTTTACGAGCGTGTTCGTGCGTGTGAGGTCATCACCGAAACGCCGCCGGAGAACGGGAACGCAGTTGTCAGGGGGCAGGAGCTGTTGGGGGGGGGGTTTATTGTTGACATTTGTTCTGTGTGTTTTCATCCAGAGACTTTTATTTCTGTTTTCCTGACGCCGTGGCTGAGGTTCAAGTCCACGGATGTTTCATGAAGATGTGGAAAAGTTGGTGTCATGTGACCTCAGAAGGTCGAGGTCTGAAGCAAATACATCAGAGGAGGAAGAACTCTTTTTTTAAAAGGTGTGATTTATTGAACAAATATGAAAACAAAAAGAAAAAAAGTTTTACCGATTTTCTGGTTTTGGAGCTTTCAGGCGTGTGTTAACACAGTGCCAAAAGGGAAAGACATCAGACCTACAACACACACACACAAACGTGTCATAACTCCATGTGTATCCTTGGTGTGGTTGGCACGTGGGCCGTGCACGACCTCATAATAATGTGCAGCGTTTAAACGCTCCAGGCAGTCGTGTAGATACGTGCACGGTTTCTCCGCGGTGAGGGAACTGATCCTGGCTTTACTACCACCAAACCTGGCTTTTGTTCTGCCCCTGACTTGAGACCTCTGGTACTTCCTGTGTAGTACCGAATCACGAAATGTCCACAACGCAGGAAACGGACGTAGACGTTGAGTCAAACTGCTGGACGTCAGAGAGGCTGAGTGGACACGTCGTAAAAATATCCAGATGTAGATGGACAGCTGTTAGTTCGTAGAGTCAAAAGCTGTTAGTCAAAAGCTAAACAAAATGACTTCTGTGGCCTAACTCTGAATAAGGTTTTACCTTTCTTATTTTTCCATCATAAATCATATTCCAGTGCAAAATTACTCAATTAGAAATTATATTTTACAATAATTCATGACGCCGTACTCTACAACCTTCTGCTCATTATCTACACATATAAGAAAAGGCGACAAATCTTCTCGCTTGGCCAGAATAAAATAGTTGTTTTTTTTAATAGTATTCTAGCTTCCATAGATGACAGGTGTCTTTTTTTAAATATATTTTAATCTCAAAATATTTATTTAATTCTTGATTACTGGAATATAAACATAATTGCATCAATAGACAGTATCAATGAACTTGACCACGCCCCTAATTCTACATGATTTGGCAGATTTTCTTTTTTTCCCCGATATTCACCCTGTCATAGTTGTGAAATCAAGTGTTTGTTTGTTTTTCTTTTTCGGTCAGACTGTAAACATGTTTATTTCGGCTGTAAAGTTGCAGATATTAAGATCAGGATAAACTGACTCACGCTTGGCTCCGCCCTCTAGTGGTCAAACCAGGAACTGCAGTTTTCTTGACTTTCAGGTTTGTGTAGGACCAGCGAGCAGTACGTTTGATTTTTATCATTAAAACGCAGCCTTCTCATTGAAACAGTAACTTCTTCCACCTTTAATTTAATTTAATTTTTTTTTTTTTATTACTTGGCTCAGATGAAGTAAGAACTCGACACTTAAATTGAACCTTTAACGTAATAAATAAAACTGAGGGAAGCAGAAAGCGTGACTCAGGGCGGCTTTTCCTGTTTATACATGGAAAATGAATCTCAATCAGCTTTTGTCTGCCTGCACAATCACTCTGTCACACACATGCGCACACACACACACACACTCACTGTATAATTTAAATGTAAATGGCATCACAGGTTTCACGTCCTCAGTCGGTGGCTTTAAGAAGAGTCGCCTGCGCCCACAAATGCAGGCTGGCAGGTACTAAACGGTAAACGAGTGGAATTCCTCTTTAAAATGCTAATGAGGGTTGGCTCAGATCGGAGAGAGTGTGTGTGTGTGTGTGTGTGTGTGTGTGTGTGTGTGTGTGTGTGTGTGTGTGTGTGTGTGTGTGTGTGTGTGTGCATGCATTTGCAGCTCCAAATGAACCGCCAGCTTTCAAAGCGATTATGCGTCGTGACCTTTTAAAGGAGCTGACATAACGTCCAGGATTTAGTTCATTATTGAGTAACTTCATGTTTGTGACGAGTCGGGTCACAGAGGAACCAGGTCCGAGCTGCCCGGCCCGGCCCGGCCCGGCCCGGCCCGGCTCCTCCGCCCGCCCGCTGCCGGTTTCCCCGGCGAGCCGACAAGCATCTTGAGCGGGTACCGACGCAGACCCGCGCCTCTCTTTGGCCGACGTCCAAACTCCGACTGGCGTCTTCTGGGAGAACAAGAGGAGAAATGGAACAACTGGTTTTAATGAAACAATTACAAGACACTAATTATTATGTTAATGTTTTGCTACTATCATCAGCCTCCGCTAACAGCCTCGTGCACCAAGAGCTTCACAGCCTGCCGACTGTGTGTGTGTGTGTGTGTTCCTCCTTTCAGCTAGGTAGATGGACATTTTTCAGCAGGAATGTGTTGAAATGTAAAAGAGGGACCACAAAGCACCGGCTGTTGTCATTGAATGTCAGGTACATTAATTCCCATAATGCCCAGCGCAAATAAATTAGCAGCAGGAGAGTCAGCGATTCAAAGCAATCACTTTAGGTGTGTGTGTGTGTGCATAGAAGGAGAAAAGACACACACACACACGTGAGAATAAACACATGAATCACCCAGACACATGAACACACACATGTAAACACATGCATCACACACTCGTGATGAGCGGTGGCGAGCGGCGGCGGCCATTGTTAACGCTGGCCAACATGTGCTCCGCATTAAAGCTGCTGCATGTAAGATTTACACTTCAAAAAACTCTGAACTAGACGAACGCAAAAGGAATTAATAAAATAAAACAAACCGTTGTGAGGCCGCGTTGGGAGCAGAGATCCACCGAAAACCCGGTGCTGAAGAGTCAGAACCAGAGAGAGCTGCACCGACCTGTGATGTCACTCAGGTTTTCTAGACGGCTCGTTCTCGTCACCGATCCTGGTTAATCCAGAAATGTCTAAACGACACGCTGGAGGTCTGAGATCTACTGACCGACGTAGCAGGAGCACCCCTGGAGCTCCGTCAGATCTGGGAGGTCCAGGTAACGGTCGCCAGTCGACCTCTGGGGGTTCGGTCAGTCAACCTGGAGGACGTCGTCCTCGTCAAGGACGTTTCCAGGCCAACCCAAGACCGGTCGTCCCAGTCTGTTGGTACGTCTGACGACAGATCAACCAAAATGATCTTCAGATCCAACAGATTTGTGCTTTGTTAGGTCTTTATACACCGGCCACTGAAGATGCTAAATGCTACGTCGTTAAAGTGTTGAGCGCTAACCTCCAACACTGCAGCCGTCACAAAAATAAAGGAAAACACACCCGTAACTGTGCATGTTAATGAAGCTGTAAAAAAAGTTGGACATTTTCACCTGGAGGTCAGTGAAGATCGACAGTTGGAGTCAGCCCCTGGTGGTGGTTGGAGGAACTGCATGCTTTTTCTTACTTCCTGGTTGGCTTCAGTTTTAAATACCAGAATCCCCTCTTTAAAATCTCTAGAAAGCTACTCGTTAATGATTCTTACTTGTTACTAAATGAACAGTAGCGTGAATTCAGCCCACCCCTCCCACCTAGCGTTGTTGCGTTCGCCTCCAGAGTTTCTCCAGCGTGGTCGGACCTCACTGGAAGTAGGTGGCTGAAAGCCTTTTTTTTTTTTTTTTTTTTTACTCCCCCGTCACAGTTTGGGCCATCTGACCCTTTAATTATCACAGTTGACTTGTTAAAGTTTTCATGCCTCCCGAACCGTCGCCGTGGCTGCGCTCTCAGCCAGGTCTCCTTCTGAAGACGCGTTTTCATTCTCGGTGGGACTACCTGGCTGAATGACGGCTCGCCGACGGCGGCAACAATGCCCCAGACGCTCTGCCATAAGTCAGTGAAAGAGGTGATTCATGAGCAGCGGGCACCAGGTCTTGGCTCCGACGCTTTGATTGAAACCTGTTTAGCAACAAGCGCTAATTTCATTACATGGTGTCAGGCGCACACTGCGCGGCTCCTGAAGGGCCCGCTTTGAACTCGCGGGGCCCCAACAATGACACGGGCCAGTCAGGGGGTCTGATGGGAGGGTGACAGGTCGGTGGAGGGTGGAAAAACAAAACCTCCTCCCCATTCCGAGAGAAGAAGAAGAAGAAGAAAAAAAGGTTTTTCATAATGCTGAAGTCTGTCAAATATTTTGATATGTCCCGCTCTCTGTGGTGCCGCTCCTCCTGGGCCTTTCGCCTTTCAGCGGGGGAACAATTGACTTTCTTCACGATCAAGTCGTTGGCCTCCCCGCCTCCAGGAGAAACCTTTCATTCGCAGCCATGACTTGCCGTCGCAGCTGTTCTGCTGGGGTTCTTCCCATGGACACCGTGGCTAAAAACTCTTTGAGGAAGTTACTTGCAGGTTTCTTTTTTTTTTTTCCTCCCAACAAATGTTGGCACACAACAAACTTCTTTTCTTTTCTTTTTTTATTTCTTTGTTTGGCCGAGTTGGATCGTTCCCCCCCACCAGAAACACAACAATGAGTCCTCCCCAGAATTTGGCTCGTCATATTTTTCCTGCTCAAACTCTGACTGCGTGTCTCTGAATTCTGCCTCGCATAAACCCGGCCGTGGTTTCACTTACCGCGCTATCAAACCTCCGATCTCTCAAATCAAGTCGAATCTGTTCAGGACCAGCAGCGCTCCAGGCACCGTATACATTTGAGGGTGGAAATGTTCAGAAAAGGTTCAGTTTTTACCCATTAAGACTGGGTTTCATCTCAGCACGCATGTCCCATCAGGCCTTTTGTTTTTGAAGCATTTTGATGAAATTAAATGAACTACATTTACATCCACGGCAGTAAGCTAACTACTGAGCGTATTCTAAAGAAGTCAATATTCATATGAAGGTGTTTACATCAGTTTGGTTTAGATGTTACTTGCTAAAGACGATCCAGATTTGTTATCCAGAAACACGAAGTTTTTCAGCGTTTTAATCGAGCGCAGGTTGAAGCCAACCAGGAAGTAACAGATGTTGCACTTCCTCTACTGACCACTAGAGGTTGAGTCAGTCTCAACCTTCAAAGATCAGCAGAGCTGCTGGTGGAAAGTTCGTTTGAGTTTACTACGTTTAGATGAACCGTGGGTCCCAGTGGAGCTGTGCTAGCCCTCGTCTTGGACGACTTTTCACTTTTTTGAAGACGTTTGATGATGTAAACATTAATTAGCATCACAGGTTAGCAAAAGCTAAGTCAGCCAAATGAAAATGTGGTCCAGGGTCAAAAACCAAGCACCGATCATTTATCTTCCAGGTTGAGGCTCATGCACGACTAAGATTCGTTGCAGTTCCTCGACTGACCACTAGAGGTTGACTCCTAAAACGATTCGATCTCCATTAACCTCCATGTTTAAGTTTAGAGCAGAATTAAACATATTTACAGCCTGGTTCCAAAGCTGTTTTGGTCTCAGTTGTTAGATTTCACACCTGTGACAACTCTGAGGGGTTCCCTTTTATTTTGCCACGCCAGGAGAGTTTATATAAAGCATTAAATTTATTTCTGGTTTGATTGACAGTTGGCTCAGCCAATGAATGGCCGCTTTGTTGTCACATTCATATTAATCCATTAAACTAGAATTGTGAGGTGAAAAGGTTTAGATTATTGATTCTGACAGTTTTTTCAGGAAATCGAGTTTTTGAAGGTTGCTTAAGATGTATTCGTTAAACATTTATATAAGCTGGATAACTTTTTACAGTGTGGAAATAGATTTTGTGGCACAAAAAGAGTGACTGACTTTCCAGAACATGCACCATGAAGGTAACTTTGTAAAGTTCACTGTGAACGGAGGCGGCGCATGAATATTCATGAAAAATTACCCGGGCTCGTTGTTCCTGATAGCGAGGCCGTTTTCTGCCACGGTATTAGGCCCGTAAAAGAGATGAAAGGCTTCTGAGCCATCCCCACTTCCTCGGCCTTAAACTGGGACACAATGGCCAACCAGCCGCTCAATTAGTCTGCCATCTTAGACTGACTGTTTGACGGGTCCGGCTAATTGTTAATCCCGCCATAACTGTTGCTGGCGGTAATTAATCATGTAACAAAGGGGCTCTGAGTGAGGCGACCCCACCAGCGCGGATGTGTGTGTCAAGCTAACGGGGGAAAGGCGTCACAAAGGTTGATCAACAAATATTTAATCTTCATTTGCAGCACCTTGGTCCACGTCGGTCGTTTCTCCCGGATGTAAACAAGTGCGTGAGATCTCCTGGCTTATGTAAATGTGGGAGCCCCACCGGAGCGGCTTCCAGGGGTCAAGTACCATTCATCATGAGATGGAGTGTCATTTTCCCCACTTCATACGCAGGCAGCTGCTTAAGAGGAGGAGGAGAAAAGGAGGTATTCTTTGAGGGGGGAAGAAAGGCAGAGCCGAGCACAATCCCGGCTTCAGAGAGGAGATGGCAGGGACGTTTGAGGGTGGGGGGGGGCCCTCGAATAGAAACACAAGGTGCCACTGTCAGAATTCAAATGTGAGCCCAACCGGTGATGTCATTCACCTCCCCAACCCCACCTCGAGTCATAAGACGAGCCACATTCCTGGGAACGGGAAGCGGACACAAAGAGCCACCGTGTTTGGCAGTTTGGTAATACTGAATCATTTTGTTGTGAGCTATAAGTGATTTTTTTTTTCTTTCCCCCCTCGGTGTGTCCAAACCATGATTAATATCTGTTTTCTATCTCTGTGACGAATGGTTGCTGCAGCAAACAAGAGCATCTCTTGTTCAGATGAAAAAGGAATTTCAGGCTCTCGGGCTATTGGAGCTCATAAAGTCAAAATTGGATAATTTGAAGCAAAATGGACAGAAGTCATATCTCATCTTGATCCTGTTTTTTATTTTTAGGAAGATTTAAAGATAGTCACGCCGAAGCCTCAGAGTCAGGTTCCTCCTGAACCCTGGAAAGCTGATTTTGCTGAACACGATTTGAAGATGGATCTAAAGAGGCCTGATTGGTTTCTGATGGCGGTCAAACGTGACGAGAGGCGTGTTCCCGCTTCGCCAGAACAGAAAGAAACCTGATGATTTGAGCAACAAAACAAAAAGGCTCTGGGGAGCCACCGGCCGGCCCACGGGCCGCTCGGCCGAGCTCCAGCGCCGCCGCGCGGGACCAAAAACCAGCAGACAATAAACAGGAACCGTAGGAATCCTCGGCTAATTTGACTGGCTCCACAGGTGGTCACCAGCTGCCGGTGAACAGGTTCCTGAGGGCCCCGACAGCGGAGCGGGCTTTGTGGATGTAGACTCAACAATGGGCCCAGGTCCCGAAACCAGAACGTCCCGTCTTTCTTTCTTTTCTTTCTTCTCTTTCTTCTCTCTCTCTCTCGGCCCTCTTTTCTTTGGCAGTGCCTGGAGGTACATCTCCGCTTCAGACGGCAGACACTGAGGCCTTTTGTCTCCACGTCTGCGCTCAGAGATGGGTGCTATCAGAAATTCCCCCGTCTCCGCTCACATGATTCAATGAGAGCCCTGTGTGTCAGTTGGACGGCTGTTCTTTTCTTGTCTATTCATGTCGTACACCGGAGGGGAAAGACCCGGCCGCTCCGAGGGCCTGCTTTTACTCATCCAGCGAGACAACAAACCCCGCTGACCTCAGAATTCGTTTAACTCAGAATGGCGCGGCTTTTCGCACAGAGCGGCCCTTCAGTTGGAGACCAGCACCAACCCTTGAGATCTTTTAAATCTGCAGCCACAACAGGAGTCCAGATAAAACAGATAAAGTTTTTTTTGTTTTTTTTTTTAAAAAAAGAAGATTCAGAGAGAGTTTTCCCATCATCCTCGGACTTGATCTAGTCTTTGGACAGAGACTAGAAGAGGTGACAAGTCCCTGCAAGTCCGGCTTTAAATCCGCCAAGACAGAAACCTCCACGGGTGACCTGTGGGACTGCAACACCGTGTCACGCGTGCAAAACAACGCCGCAACTGTCCAAAATGTCAAGAACAGTTTATTTTGTGTCTTAAACAGATTCAGAGGGAGAAAATCTTTCTTTTTTCTTTCTTTCTTAACTGGGATCCACCAAAGCTGGTTCTGCTGGACTCAGAGGAAAGGTACCACTCTCTAAAAGTGAGGTTTGAGACGAGCTGGGAGGAGTTTGACTTTTTTTTTCCCGTTTTCCTCAGACTTGTCCTTGGAAATCTGGACAGCAGGGATAACAGCTGACTCATGAAGAACTGGACCCTGATTCCCATGGTTCTTCTCATGGTCATGTTGGTGAGGACCTCCTCCTCCCAACCCTGGTTCATCCAGATACTGAATTACCATGGCAACTGGTTGGGAAAATACCCACCTAACCTAGTTAATCTTGGCCTCCTTGTGCTGCGCTATGATGAGTTAACTCAGATCTCTCCGTCCATCCTCATGTCTCATGTTTGAAGTGAGAAGCGCCAGAGCTTTGCCCAGACCTCCACAGGGACACAGTTGCCATGGAGATCCAGGCAACAGCAGATTGTTGTAGATCTGGGACGGTCTAGGCAAAGCTGACGGGTGGTCCGGTGGGGGGAGGTGGGTGTTCACCTGATACCAGGTAGATGCCATCTTCTGGTGTTAAAGGTGTCTGTTGAGCTTCGATTTGAACTCGGACCGGGTCGAAGCGGTCCGTTAGGACCGGGTCGTAGCGGTCCGTTAGGACTGGCGCACAACTTCTGAGTTCTTCTTACTGACGAGTGCAAATCAAGCATCAAAAAGACGTGAAACCTGGAAAAAAAGAGATGGAAACCTCGTCGAGATCATCCGGAGCGTTTCAGCCACTTTATGACAAACGTGTTGGACTTTTAAATTCATCTAAAGTCAAACTTGCCGTGTTCCACGTCTGATTTGAAATATTCAAGACCTCGTCTGTCAGACTGAAGCGCTTCAGCTTCCAAATTAGTGAAAGATTTTATTTTACATCAGTGATGCGTTTAAATATGGATGATTTTTTTTTCTTTTTTGAAGGAAGGTGGAGCTCATCATCAGGCCTCGATGATCTGATCATGGAGCACACAGGTGTTGATACAACACCGACAGGATAAAACATCAGCAGTAGTCTCAGAGAAGCAGCTGCTGCTGCACGTCGACCCTGAAAGCCTTTTAAAGCACGGTGGTGGAGGGGTGGTGGTTGGGGGTTGTTTTGCGGTGATCTTACAGTTATTGAGACTCAGATTTGATTTATGTGTAAAAACAAGATGGCTGCTAACAAAGTCGAGTGTACATCAGCGTTCTTCAAACAGCTCAGCAGCGATTCATTTCTGTGTTTCTAACATCCGTCCGTTAATTTTCACGTTTCCCTCAGAGGGGCTCAGCTGACGAGTCGTGGCGGCGGTGGCGATGGCGCTGTCCCTCGTGGTCACCTTGAACCTCGGTGAGGGCGCGGCTCATCCCGTCCTCCCGGCACCCAGGACCAAGACTCGCGTCTGGGGCGTCGCGGCGTCCCCGGCGTGCCCCCGCGTCCCTTCGTTTTCGTGTTGGCGGTGAAGCAGCGCTGTCAGAGAGGATAAAGGGCGGTTACCTGAGCTGAGAGCGAGATGCAGATTTATCCGCACTGATGTTTTCATGTCACCGCCGGCTGCTCCGGGCGCTTTGCTGTTGCAACGAACCAAACCCCAATCAAATCTTTGATGTAGTCATGTATGCAGAAGCGCCGTCTACCTTAATGCTAAATAATTAGCGAGCGAGCTCACTGGGATTACCACCTCAGGGCTGAACTTGCTTTTCCTGCTTTGATCATTACGTTAATTAAATCTGGCTCCCTTGACAGGTTGAGGGCTAAAAAACAGGTAGGTGTCATGGACACCTCGGCAGAGACAGAAGCACCTGGTGTGTGTGAGCGCTCCCAGCTGTCAGCGCCGGTGCCTTGAGAGCCAGACGGCGCTGGCGTTAATTCGAACCGATGTCCCGGGAGGAGGGTGGGGGGGGCAGCTCGCTCGTAAGACACCCCGATTCTCCGGTCTGGAGGCGGGCGAGGATGCAGCTCTGGCCAGAGGAGGAAAGAAGTCATGTTGTCAGACCTCGGTGTCAGCTCGCGTCATAACCAGCGCCTCGGGGACAAATTAGAAGTGTGTTTGGAGAAATGTGTCAAAAGTGTTCTCGGTCCACATCACAGCAGAGAAATCGTGCAAAGAGGGACCCAAACCAAAGTCAAATGCCAAGAGTAGTCAGAGGAGGAGCTCACCTACGGTTTCCTTAACTCGGAGTGGCTGCAGAGGCCGTAAATAATTACACATCTGTGCATCATGTGTTTTGGTGTCATCTCTCATGTCGGCGTCGTTTTGGAGCTCGAGCCGACTGTAAACACCTCCGTTACACCACCTCATCTCACAGTTGGAGTAAAAGCACGGCAGCAAAGGTCAAAGGCCTCCGGGTGGGAACTGGGCTTCACCCACCACGCCGGTTACATGGTCCTCCACACGTGGGCTCCATTCTTCTTCAGTAAACAAACAAAACAAAAGTTTGTGTTTACCCAAGAGCCACAAGGACAGATTATTATCACTGTTTTTATAGTTTTTAGTCAAAGCTAGCATCTGATGTCCGTCCAGTCCATCCAGGTGAAGCCGCCATGAAAAACCCAAATCCCGTTCATTTGGAGCTCTTTTTAGTTTTAAGAGGGATTTAGCCAACTTTGGTCTCCTTTAATCCTGAAGTTCACCAGTTAACTCTCGTGCACGGCAGCTGACATGCGCTGAGCTGCAGGGCGGAAAAGTCTCCCTATTCCTGATGGAAATGAGGCAAATGACATTAATTTCATATGAAATAATCTAGATTGTGTTTGTTGGATCTGCTCAGCCTCAGAAAGCTTTTTTTTTTTTTTTTTTTGCCTGAGCCCAGCGGCCTTTCCTCCACATCCTCATCCAGAGCCCCGCGCCGCCGAGCGTTGACTGGTAATTAGTGTCTTCAGCATGTTTAACCATCCCACATACCTGTTTAATCAAACCATTTCTGGGCACGGTTTCAACCTTCAAAGGCAGCGTTTGAAAAGGACTCTCAAAACACAAAAGCGCGTCGTGTCTGAGGCTCCTTTTGATCTAGATCATTAACGTTTTGGAATCAGAAGTTGACACGCGGCCCGGTTCTGTTGCCGCACTCCTGGATCTGTTTCTGTGCGGTGGAAGTTGAAGATGTTTGGAAAATTGCTCCGATTATAGTGTTCATGTGCCATTTGATACCGGTTCCAAGAACAAGGGGAGCCGCGGCCAAACCAGACTACACCAACGAGAGCTGGCGGCGCTGGCCGCGCTTTCACAGACCACATGGTCTCCTCGCTGAGTGGACGCCTTTTATTATCATGCTAATGGACGCTGTAATGCCGGTGTGCACAGCTCCACCCTGCTCCATGTGCAGCACAGAGATCTCCGTGCCAGTTAAAGCCCGGCGTATCGAGGAACAAAGGTTTAAAAGGCACGACAAATAAACTGGACTCGGAGTTCATCCGTCAGAACTCAGAACTAGAGTTGACCTTCTGTCCTGCTGCTTTTTGAAGGCCATCACAACATCAACAAACCCTTCCATAAACGTCCTTCTCAGTGGTACCAGGAGCCCGTCACACGGATCTACACGTCCAGCAGACGACAAGGAAAAAACCAAACCCTAGAAAGAGAGGTCCAAACGTAAAAGCAGAAGAGAATCCTGTCCTCTGGATCCGACCCTGAGGTCTAACTTTTTGTTTTTGTTGCATATCCTCTTTCTAGCTTTCCTGCTGAATCCAGAGGTAGTCTGGAGTCTTAGATGTCCTCTGGGTGGAGGGTGGAGACGGATGGATGCAGAAGAAACTCCATCTGGAGGGAGTAATCAATCAGAGATGATTAATAAATCTCCTCCGTGGTCTTCGTCTGTTCTCCGTCTTCGGCGTCCTCCTACCGGTGTCGGAGCATCTGTCCCTCCAGGTGACTTCACCAACCCGGCAGCAACGTGGCAGATTTCCCAGATTAAAGTGTGGTTAGGATGATTCCTCAACAAAAACTGACCTCGCAGCTGAAGAGGGACTAAAACAAACGAGTTGACTTTCTGCAGCCCAGTTCTGAATTTAGTCCAGTCTTTGAGTCATGTTCCAGTGGAAAAATCCCACTGACTTCACAGGAGTCCGTGACAAATCAAAATCCCTCAGAGCGGTACCAGACCAGGACTGTGGAGGACTTTTTTTGTTTTCCTGAGTGGGTAACACTGAGGTGATGTGGATCCGTGAACATCCTGCTGATTCAGCTGGATGTGAGGGTTCCTACAAGGTGTGAATAATCTGAATCTGTCGAGCCATTCCTGAGATACGGCCTTGACAAACACCGGTGGACACGCCGAAGAGCTCAGCTGGTACGAACCCCAAAACTGGGACATGAAATAAAACCATCTGTTTGGTTTTACTGTGAAAGTCTGAGAACCTCTCCAGGATCTTACCCCGTTATGTATTTTATTTAATTTTATTTTGCCTGAAGAAACCAAAGTAAAAAGGTAGGACTGACTGTTAAAAAAGAATCTTCAAAAAGGCCCGGTTCAGAAGGGGTTAAATCTTGTTTTCTGAACAGAGACCGACTCCGTCGTGGGAAAGTTGTCGGCTCCAAACCCGAGAAGACGTCATCGAAAGAGAACACCACACGTTCTCGGACTCGAGGAGGACGCGTCTCCTTCACATCCACGGACAGACCCGCTCGAGTCCCTCTGTCTCGCCGAGCCTCGCAGCGCCGACGCCTCCGCCGACGCCTGCGCCTCCGGGCAGCGTTTCTGAAAAATCACAAGAAATTCATTTCCTCCCTGGACGGAGAATAACAAAGGCATTCCTCATGACAGGCCTCTCTTCCTGTCATCTGCAGGCCACAAGTCTCCTGGTCTATTAATAGAAACCTCCTCCTCCTCCTCCTCTTCCTCCTCCTCCTCCTTCACAACCAGACCGCTCAGCCCTCGTCAGGTGATTTGATTAACAAATTACAGGCGTGCAGGAAGTCGGAGAGGAGTTTAGGCGAAAGGTAAAAACCCAGTGTGTGTTTATTTTTTTTTTTTGCATTAAATATTCAGTTTGATTCGTCTTTACTCAGTTGCAGATTTCTGACCTAGTTCAGAGTAATTAGCTTTACACCGTTCAGCCACTTTAGTAAACACGGATATTTTCCCGGTGAGATAACCGCGCGGCGGCTCTCAGCTTCTTGGCGCCGAGCCTCAGCGGGGATTATCCTCTATCTGAAGGAGATACCTATCTGTGGAAGTTTCTGCTGCGTCCCACCGGAGACGAACAGAGCCGGATCTGTGCAGCCAGACCCCGTCTTTGTCGTGGCTTGTGCCGTACAAAGTCGGCGCTTGTTGTGAGGGAGCAGGTGCTAATTTCCTCCCCGGTGACACCAGGCTTTCTATTTTCAGCTCCGAACTAAAAATGACGGAAACTGTTATCAGATGTGTCTTCATGACCTGCACTTAGAGCACAGCTGGAGATGAGACACTCCTTTATTTATAAGTGTATCAGCATTGTTGGGTTTTAGGGCGCCCGCCTCATGTCAATCACAGCTCCCGGGGTCACTACAGGTGAAGACCAGGACGGGTCGGCGGTCCATCCCTATCTAACCTGACCAAAGTGTCCAAATATCCTCATTTCTGGGGCGGAACAACATCTGAAAGTAGCAGAACTCCTCTGAGTCCCAGAGTGGATCACTTCAGGAGGTGATCCACCCAGAGGAGCTGCAGAGACGCGCTCATTTCAGGTGTCGCTTCACTGGCGAGATCAGAAACAATTGATGCATTTAGGTTGCTAGGTTACCAGAACCTGCCTGCACTTAGTCGAGCTTCGTCACTGGACCCTTCCAGAACCAAACCACAACCAGTCTGAGAGTAAAATTAACACAATCTCTTTAAAAATATCACGTTTCAACGTGGACTCGTTTTTGGAGTCGGCCCCTAGTGGTCAGTTGAGGAACAGCTCCTCCTTCTTCTTCGTTGGTACCTTGTTTGGTTGCTCACTTGTTTCTGGGGGGGGCTCTTCTGCCTCCGTCGGACTTCTGGAAGTCTTTGTGTCGATAAATCCTTAAAGAAGAACTCAAAACCTCGTCGCCGCTATGAAAAACATGCTGTTTGTAAACTGTTGCTTTGAATCTTCTTAAAATGGAAATAGAAGTGAGCGTCTGAGAAACCAGCTGACCTTTGACCCCTTGTCTTTTACAGCTCACCTGTCGCTGCTTCAGCCGTGCGCAGTCGTGAAATATTGTTTAATTTTCTTGGTGATTGTCAGTTCAAAGGGGAATAGACATAAAACCCAATTAACTTCAATAATACTGAAAGTGAAACTCAATTTTGGTGTTTTTATTTCATTTAAGTGAGTCGAACCTTTCCACTAGTCAAATCAAAGCAAATTAAGCAAATCTGATCAGCTGCATCACCCAATTTGTTTGTGTCAGAAGTTAATGGATGTTAACAAGCCAAAAGTAGATTTAGTATTCATTTCCAAATGTGAAATTAACCAAGCTCATCAGAGTGTGCGCACTCTCATTTAAACTCCTGCACTTGATAAACGACAAAGCCCATCTGTCTCCTTCATGGGGAAGAATATTTCATCCTGATGTCTGCAGGTGGAGTTCATGTTTGTGTTGGGGGGGGGGGGGGGGGCACCCGAGCGGGCCTGGATGCTGCTGAGCGGCCGTCAGACAGACGGACAGACAGACAGGCAGTCCATCACAGCAGTCGATGGTGCACTAATATCTCGGGGCATCAGCAGCTCCTCCAGAAGCAGAACTAACAAGTTAAGCCCAAACATTGGGTCTGCACGGCGGTGGGAGGGGGAAGAGGGGGGGCATGCATACATCAAACAGACGGTCGGTCAATATTGGGGTATGGAGAATCAACACGCCTTTTTTTTTTTTTTTTTTTTTTCCGTTTTAAGGGGAGGCTTATGCTCAAACATCACGGTTGCCGGGTCGGAGCATTTCCCGAGGCCCGGATCGCCATTTCTCATTTGTTGCATTAGCGGGAAAGACGGCGTACAAATAAAAATTTCCCTGAGCAAGAGAGGCATGTTTGCATACAAAACAAGGCTGTGTGTAATTTTCAGCGGAGCGAGTTGGAGGGAAATAAAGCGTCGGAGTTGAGGGGAGAAATCTGCACCTTCGTCGGGAAAACACATTTAGGAAATTAGCATTTTTGACATAGTGCGTTTAAAGAAGCACATTGTTGTGTCTTGATGTGAAAATGAGCAGCAGTGGGAGGGTGGAGGGGAGTGGGTGGGTGGAGGAGGGGTTTAGACAGCAGAAAGTGGAACTTGGCCCACAGTTGAATCTTTTTGTTGTTTTATTTCCCTTCGTGAGTTTGAAACATTTAACTCACAAAAAAGCTCAGTTTTCACCTGAATGTTCAATCAAAAGTTTAAAGTTTAATCTGTATCACTCAGGTGTTAACACAGCGCCAAGAGGGGAAGACATCAGCAGCAGACTTAGAGAAGCTGTTGTTTGTGCACATTTTTTTACTCATGATGATCTGAGATGGTCGCCAGTCTTCTCAGGTGTGCACGTAGCAGCAAATCAACCTGAAGGTCAGACCACGCAATGCTCAGACAAATAAAAATAGAGAGAATAAAGACATCTCAGAGCCTACTGAGATGTTAAACATTAGAGGAAGAATAAACAACTAAACTGCATCTGAACAAACTCTCAAAACTTCTGGACCGATGAGATCAGAGTGGTGCCCTTCGGCTTTAACGTGTGGAGAAACTCATCGCCACTGTCAAGCACGGTGGTGGAGGGGTCATGACCCGGACATCACATCGACATCGGGTTGGAAATAAAAAAGATCAAGGTTAGGAATGACCCTGGTCCAAGTCCAGACCTGAACCTGAATCTGAACCTTCACTACAAGTTGCTGAGTCATCGGAGTACTTCGTATTGACCAAATAATCTTTTTTTTTTTTTTTCTTTTTGGCTTTTTCTTAAATAAATGACACAGTGAAGAACCTCCACTATAATCAGATATTTTTCCGTTTCCACACAGGACAGAGAGAACAGTGGTTTTTGCAGATGCTTGATGACTTTATTGTGAAGGCTTGAAAATCCGATCCAACTGTAAGTCACACTTCCTCCATCTTTCTCGGCCGTCCTCACACTCCAACAACCAGTCCTCCTTAAACATGAAGACGGCGCGGGTTCCCCCACCTGGGTTACCACGCAGGATGCTCAGCAGATGCAGGAGAGCAGAGTCACAGCTGAGACGTGAAATCTGGCAGGAAGCTGCAAGAGTCTGTCTGAGCAGCAGCGCCGGGGCGACGGGACGCCTCCGAGGATGCTGGGAGAAAAAGTCTCCCGTCTGCGCCGCAGAGGAAGATGACAGGAGACACCTACGACCGCTGCATGTGGTCCGGCCGTGCACGAGCGTTTCTGACGTGATGGGAGCGTCCTCGGCCCCACTGGTGGGGAGACTCCAGAGGAAAACTGAACCTGTCCGGTCCAGTCCGGACAGAACCAGGACAGGAAGTGGGCTCGTCTGGTTCCTGCAGCTAACGAGACGAGTTTGGTTGATGTCTCGAAGTGGACAAAAACACGACACCAGTGGAGCAGCAGAACCCGGCGTCCGCCTCGAAGTGGACAAAAACACGACACCAGTGGAGCAGCAGAACCCGGCGTCCGCCTCGAAGTGGACAAAAACACGACACCAGTGGAGCAGCAGAACCCGGCGTCCGCCTCGAAGTGGACAAAAACTCAGCAGGACGACTCAAAGTTTCCTCAGAGTCAAATACGCTCATGTTTTAGACCTGAAAGACCAGGACAGAGATCAAAAATCAGATTTGTAAAGTGTTTTTATCGTTTCTTTTTAGATGTTTTTAGATTCGTTCACTTCTAAAAAGAAAAACACTTTATAGACGTCTTTTTGCACATTTTTAGATGCGTAGATATTTTTAAAAAGTTTGATCTCTAAAAACATGCCCGGGATATTTCTGGGCAGCTTTTTGTCTGTTTGAAGATATGTGAAGGTTTTTAGACGTTTGACTCTGAAAACGTCTCTGCCAAAAAAACTATAAAAACCAGTTTGATTTTTGGCGCCTTTCAGAGGACTTTTACGTTTCTGAACTTTTAAAACTTGGATGTTTTTAGACATCCGAACACTGAGCTACCACGGTGCCGTTTTGTCTGTTAGATGGTTTAGATTTTATTTTAGATTAGCATATTTAAAAAAGCAGCAGATTTCAGATGTTTCACATATTCTTTAAGATACCGTTGATGTTTGTTTTGGAGCATCTTCAGATATATTTTTAGAAATAAAAGCGTTCGTCCGAGTATCAACTCTATCGTGTCTAAAAACATCAAATCTAATTCTCTGCAGGTCTTTGTGGCCGATTCCGACTTCTTACTTTTATCTGTTTACATCATAGTTTTAAAATAACAAGCGTGGGATGTGTGTGTTTCCGGAGATGATCTGCTGCTGAAACACCTGCCAGGTAGAAGCTGCTGATCTGGAGGTTGTTGAGCAGAAAACGAGAGAATCAGCCGACGTTTTTACCCGACGACGACGTCGTTCCTGCTCCCGTGAGTCTGCGGGTTGACGTTGGCGGTCAAACCTGGTAGTTCTGGCGTGAGGGACGTGGAGTTGAGATGTTCGGGATCGACTCGGGACGGTGGTGGGACACCAGTAGAGACACAGGAACCCGCTCGCCATCTTTAAATCCCCACCGTTGCATTTTCAAGTCGTTAACGGGTAAAATCGGATCTGATGGACATCCAGATCGGGTCTGATTTAATTCCACGGATGAAGGAGGTCTGAAACTGATCCGAAGAATCTGGATCCATGTGTTTTTGTTTTTGAATTTACTGAAGTCAAAAGAAAAAGCCTTTGAAGATGTGATTTTGTGTTCAGTGGATGTGCTCGATGTGTCATTTTTGGCATTCGCGGCCATTTGCGTGCGTTTGGACGCTCGGATGTCGAAGACGTTGCCGTGTCTCGGACACATTAGCCGGATTTGTCTTTAAATCAGCTGTCTGGGACCCAACTGTTCCGGTTTCGCTCCAGAACCCGCTGAAGGGTTTTTATGATGTCTCACAGGAGCGATTTGCCTTCGTCATGGAATCAAATCCACCAAATCCAGAGGAGGACGGCTTCACGCGAAAGTGGTTAAAACGCCGCAGACGCTGCGTAACCTTGACCCGTTTATGCAATCACCAGATTCAGAACCGTCTAATGGGTCGACTGAAGCATCGGCGGCACTTCAGGGGCTTTAATCAGCAAATAGTTCCCTCAAATCGTCATCACGCAAGTAAAATAAAGCCAACATTCCCAAAGTTCAAAGCAAGCATGGTTCTGGTTATCTCGGCGAAACTGGTTCGGATTTAACTATATATGCATTTATCCGTCCAACCACAAATATGAGCTCGACGTAAATGTAGAGATCCGTGGACCTTCAAAGCAACTAGATGACACTTTATATGATAAAAGTTAGATTCAAGCATGAAGATGCAGAGGACGACTCCGAGCTGAAAACATTTAATAACCAGAGTTAAAAATGACCAAAATGAGGGAAAAAAAGTGACCCAAAACAGATGAAATGGCCAGAGAGACATGTAGCGCCAAAGAGATGCAAAATCATTAAAAAAAAAAAAGTTTTCAGGAGTCGATTAAAATCACAAATGAACTCAAATACACAGTTGAGTTTCAAAGTGAAATGAGAGAAAATAAAAATAAAATAAATGACCAAAATCAGGGAAAAAAAGTCCAAACTCCCCCAAAGTTTCACACAGATTAAAAATGACCAGGCTGTTCAAAATAATCACAAAGATATTTTAAAATTATTTATATATGTGCAGACGAGATAAATCTGAGTAAAAGCAACATTTGGACTTTAGAAAGATGCCGTTTGAGCACAAAGATGCAAAATTTACGAAAGAAAACAAAAAAAAAACTCTAAATCTGTCAACAAAACTACATTTAATAAATAATCACATCTGGTATGAAACAACCAACCTCCAACAAAAAAGACGAAATCAAAACTTGCAGAGAAATGAAACGACACCATTAAAGACGCAGATCGACTATAAATCCCAGCGAATTTTAAACGTCCATTAAAACCTTTTCACTGAGTCATCCCGACGGGGCGTTCGCGTGAAAACCAGAAGGTCACAGACACTCGGGGCGGACTCGACCGAGCACCTGACGCATCATCTAGCTCCGCCCCCCCGAGCATCACCTGTAACCAGGGACGACCGAAGGAGGAGCAGGTGACCTCCCGGTGGCGCCGGTTCCAGCGAAACGCTCCCTCTCGTCACGCCAAATATTGTTTTACAGCATCTGTTGGTTCTGGACGGCCCAGATGATGGATCAGCTCATAATATTAATGTAAGACTGACGGCGCGGGGACATGAATCACGGCCGACTTTATTTCAGAGCCAGCGTTTCATTGGCCCAACACTAAAAAGTGATATATAAGTGTCAGTAAATGGCAGCCGTAAAGCATTATGAAGTAGATTTGATGGTGAGTTTTGGCTGTTATTTACTAATGCGTCTTCTTCGTCTGACACGCGTGTGCCTCCGTGACCGTGGGCTGAGACAGACGCCACTGTCGTGTCTTTGAGCCGGCAGAAGACGAGCGCTCAGAAGGATGTCCTCGTCTGTGGCGCCGGAGGTCCAAGGGTGACTTTAAATTGAAAGTCTTCAATCAAAGTGAGGTTTCATTTCCCGAGCGCTCGTTGGATGGACGGCGAGGAGCCGTGCATCTTCTTATGAGTCCGTGGTTTCATTTTCCAAAAACGTGGAGGAAATAAAAATCTGGTGGACTAAAGACTGTAAAAGTTTGAGCGCTAACGCTGCTTCGCTTTACTCAGCGTGGGGTTAACAGTTTCGTGATATGCTGCCCCCATGTGGTCAGAAGTGTCATTACTACATAGAGTGCCTTTAATGGTCAGCACCGGCCTCCTCAGAACCAACAGTTTTGAACCTTTTTAAGGAGATGAAGGTCAGATGTTTGTAAAGATGTTGGTTCTGGTCTCTTCAGGTTCCCTGAAGAAAACACGGACGGATGCTGTTAAAAACGACAAGACTCAGGTGTGGAAGGGCCTGGGTAGACCTGGTACCTGAGGCCTGGTCTTGGCGGCAGGATTCAGATCCAGACTTTAAAACGTGAGCGTGTACGACATCGTTGGAAGAGGAAGTTGGTTTTCTTCTGCTGGGTCGAGGAGACGCTGAGTTAGTCCAGGAAATCGGTGCCCTCCCAGCAGCAGCAGCAGCAGGGGGTCGTTCTTCTCGTTCCCGCCGGGACGTTCATCAGAAACAGAATCGTCTCAGATGTTTGACCACTTGTTGCGTCAGACTGAGTTCATTTAACGCCACACAAAAATGTCCGACTTCAGAGCAGAAATAAATGTATTTACAGTCTGGAACAACAATAACTTTGATTGACATGTGGTGGGCGTGTTCCTGTCTGCTTCGCGACCAACATGGCTCCTCCTACAAAGAACAACAAATAGGTCACATGACCAGATGCTTCGTCTGTTGTTTTAAACAGTTGACATCTGAAGTTTGATTCTTCTTCTTCATTTTCCCTTTTTGTTTGCCGCTGCGCGTGCTGATGACATCACCAACATCCTGCTACGACACGAGGACGCCATCGAGCAGTTTGAGCACGCCGTTCATGACGTCTTCCCCAAGGTCACACAAGTCCATCTCATTAAAAATCACATGACCTCCACCCGAAGTCAGCAGATTTGATTAGAAAATAAATCAGCTTAAACGGTAAATTAGGGTTTCTTTTTTCTTTCCTGTTGTGACAGAGACAAAAATGCACATTTATAACAGTTTGATATGGATTTTTTTAAAACTTTTATTGTCTAATTCAACAAGTAGCTGGTCTTGGTTTCCGTTTGTCCGAGTTTGTGGAGGGAAAGACGTTTTCAAGGCTGCAGATCTGATCGGTGGTAAAATAAAGATCCCACGTGCCTGTAAACGACTTGTTTACTTCAGCGGTCGGGTCACGTAGACCCTCCATCATCTCCACGTCTCACTGGAAGTGCTGATTCTGATCTCTGAGCGAATACATCAGGACAGATTAGTGGCGTTTTTCAGGTTTATTCACCTAAAAACCAAAAAACGGTGCATCTTTCATTTGATCCTACTAGTTGGGTTGGGGAGTGTTGGTTGTATATTTGAGACATTTTATAAACTAAACCAAATGAGACTCTTTAAAGCAGTAAGCAGCTCCACCTTTAACCCGAAACATCTTCAGCGATGTGCTCTCAGGAATTTTGAGCATCGCAGTGATCCTGCGGTCGAACCTTTGAGGACTCTCCACCCTCCTCTAATGACAGATCCGGGGAAGAACGGCACACCAGGAAAATTGGAGCCATATGGACACCTTTATCAGCCGCGCTGCGAGCACCCCGCCACCTAGTTCGGCGTCGGACTTCCAAACAAAGAGCCGTGGTGGTGAACTGGAACATCTCTGGGCTCCGGCGGTCGCCTTCGCTCGGAAACCCCGACCTCTGATTGGCTGGATCCTCCGTGATGCGGCGAATTGGCCAAATTTATGTCAGTTAATGTTATAATTATTGCATCTGAAGTGGTCAAAGAGGTTTTTTTAGACGTGCACTGTGTGTGTGTGTGTGTGTGTGTGTGTGTGTGTGTGTGTGTGTGTGTGTGTGTGTGTGTGTGTTTCACTCGGATTCCCTCCATCTTGTCACTGACTGCGGATAAAAACAATCTTCATCTAATATTTTTCCATGACACCAAGTAATGTAAATTACGACGGGGTGTTGGTATGTAGTCTGTAATTACACCTCCCCCCCTCCTCCCCCCTCCTCCCCGTCTTCGGGCCTCCTCGGCTCTGCGGCAGCTCCCATCCAGCTCATCCTGTTTGAAAGAGGACTGCTGCACCCTACAGTTTAAAATCCGCCTCTCCCGGCCTCCGACCGCTGCTCCCTCTCTCTGCCGGTTGCTCCTGGAGAAGATCGCACACAGAAACGCAGGATTTCTTCTCACACCAACACGGTTTTTGTTTTGTTTTTTTATTTTTATTATTGTCACTGTTCTGCAGCTTTCAACTGCTTCCAGCTCTGAAATAATTTGTGGTTTTGGTGGAGAGTTTAAGTGTCCGATGATGGTCGAAATGAAATCTCACTTTTCCCTCTCTTAATGAGGAGGGATGTGTGATCAGCGAATATTTGGAATATTTTGGCAAGAAGACGATAAAGCTCATTATGGTCAAAATTGGAAATAGATGTGGTCTATTTTTTTTTTTTTTTTTTTAAGGTAATTATTTTGTGCTCCTCTGCCAAATGCCTTCCAAGTTGTAGCAATTATCAATTATAAAAATCCACGGACATAAATATAAGATAATAAATAAGGCTGATCCCAGGTTTGGTTCAGTTTGAGTTTAATTTTTCAGAAATGTTTCAGAAAGCATGTCGAAAAAAGTCAGGTATGTCCCACATCAGGCTTTTCCTTCAAATTTAAATTCACCTTTTTTATTTTTTTTTTTTAAGTGTCACTTTTTAAATATATAATTTGATATAATCAGTTTTGATTGGAGATAACAGATAACGTCTTTATTGTGTAGAATCTGATGACTGCATCACATTTTTTTATTTTTTTTTCCTCACCTGCTGAGGTCACAGGTACCCACAGGTGTGACCGGAGTTCAGGTGACGACTCGACCCTGCCTCGACATCCCGCCTGGTGGTTCTGCTGAAGATGGACTGAAACGGCGGTGCCGGTCAGCCCGCTCGGTCTGGATCTCCTCCCAGCAGTGGCAGCGTCGACGAGGGGCTTTGGCTTGTAAATCCCACTCGAGGTAGTGGAACACCCACTTCCACAGAGACACACACACACAGACGCCTCCTGACAGCCAAGACTCCTCCGAACGGCGCTGGAAAGCCGTGATCGTACCAGTATAACATCTGAACGTGAGCGGTGCGGGAGAGGAACCAGCCACAACACCCTCCACTAGAGTTTAGTTCAAATTTATTTTCCACCTTTTTTCTTTGTTTTTGTTTTTTTTTTAATTCATTTATATTTTTAGATAATCTGTCATTTTTCTTCAATATGCCTTCAATTAAAGGAATTAAATTATTTATTGAGTCTAAATAACAAGGAAAGACATTATATTCAATGTTAATATCCAGAAGTCCAAATTTATCCCTGTGGAAGATTAGTGGCCCCCACCCCTCCAAAAAAGAGCAATAAAATAAAACAAAATTTGTCTTTTTTTTTTTCCTCCAGATTTTTACTCTTTCACTTCGGCTGAAATTTTGCTGACTGCTTTGAGCTAAACAGTTATATGTCGAAATATTCTCTCAAATCTTCATTTATTCGAATGCACGGCTCCAAAAAGAGAAAAAATAATTTGTTGTCCATTTTTAATTCATCTGAATTTTTGCTCAGCAGTGTGAGATAAATTGTGCTTTAAAATAGCTTTTTCCAAACTTTAGCTTCAAGTATGTATATCTTCTCGATTTATTCTTAATTTGTATTTTAATGTGAGAGTAACAGAGCTCTTTTTTAATTGTCCAATAAGTGAATTTTCCTCCTCGTCTTGGAAAGATCTTTAAAATGAGACCTAAAATGATATTAAACACACCATAGTCCTGACCTGAAACTTAAAAAAACTGGACTAACTTCTGCTCCGATCTTTAAAAGTCAGAATTATTACTTAAGCAGAATAAAATTGCAAAACTAATAAAAACCGTCTTCAGTCACTGACGGGAGTTTTTTATGACTTGATGTGTTTGCTGCTTCTGCCGAGGCTGAAACGTTGAGCGTTTACTCGAACAGCTGATCATCAAATATCAGCCATCAAATAAAGATCCATTAATGTTCAGAGCTGTGGCACTAATGTATTCATGTGCAGCCGCGTGATTCATCAGCGCACGCCACCACCGTTTTACCAACGTATATCCGTAAAATATGCCCCCATGCCTCCATATGTCTCAACATCATGCATGCGAAGCCATTTATCCAAATATCACGTTCTGACAACATTTAAGGCGACGCTTCGAGTTCAAATGAGCAGTTCAGCTGTTTTCACTCAACACGAGTGGATTTGAAGAGAAAAGTGTGGAGATAAAGGTGAGTTTTCACCTGATTCAGGACGGAGACTAAAAATGACGACATGAAAAAAGTACAAGGACACTGACCCGCCGCCGGATCCCTCGATGAGGAATTTTCCAGTGTAACTATGGAGACGAGAAAGTTTGGGTGCCAAATTAACAAAAATAAATAAATAAATAAAAAATACTGCAACCAAATGTGCTCCAGAAAGCATCTTTATGACCAGTTTCAGTCAAAACTACATTACTAGCTGGCAAAAAGTCTGTTTCTGTGGCAACGTAGAATAGTAAGAAACAAGAACCTCCAAATAAAGAGCGTGGACCCCCAGCATGAGGTGTACTTTAGTGGACCGGCGGCGTGGACCCCCAGCATGAGGTGTACTTTAGTGGACCGGCGGCGTGGACCCCCAGCTGTACTTTAGTGGACCGGCGGCGTGGACCCCCAGCTGTACTTTAGTGGACCGGCGGCTCACTCTGGGCCCGTCTTTATCTGGGCTCTGACCGTTTACCTGTCACTTACTGGTGGTAAGTTCTGGATCACAGCTTCAGGACTGCAGGAAGATCTGACTGTGCTTAAGTTTGACTTTAATCCAGTCTCCGTGTCTGAGCACTGTTGTGGGAGTGGGTAGGGGGGATGGGGGGGTGAAAGTTGAAGCACGGAGATGGAGACGCTTGCTCCGACTTATCTGCGGCCGCCTTAAGTGAAGCCGTTTGGAGATAGAGGGAGTAAATAGAAACCAGCGATTGTCTCCCCGCTCTGCCTCTCTCTCCCTAATCTGATTGGGCACGTTCCCCCGAAATGAGGGCAACGCCAAAACAAAAGATCACCAATCAGATAGAAGGGGCTCCCACTGAAGTTCCTGGCATGGTATGAATGCTTTGCCCTCTCATGTGCGCTAGTATCTCGCAGTGAGATTCCCCGTGTCGCTTTTATGTGTTAATCGTCACCGCTCAGTGAGACTATTGTGCTGTCTGCATCGCCGGGGGAGGAAACCGCAAAAAAAAAAAAAAAGAAAGAAGAAGAAGAAAAAAGGAGAGGAGTTAGCATGAGGAATGAATGTGAGGAGCACAGACTGCCAGCACCGTTTCACACGAGCTCAGAATCTCCACATCCCCCCGTTGACGAAGGTCCAAGAGTGCAGTGTGCTGCTCCGACGTGTCTAATTGGTGGGAAAGAAAACGCTAACCCAGCAGACTCCGGGGTTTGTTAGTGGTCTTTGTGCGTCCCCGGCCAGGTGTGAGTGTCGCCAGGTTGACCCGAGAGCTCCTCTGATGTTCTGAACCACCTTCACTAGCTGGCCAGAACTTTAAATGAGAGGTCACGTCTTCAAACATTTGTCAGTAAAATACTGGAGGAAACTCAGTCACGCAGATGATTGTTGTTGTTTACCTTCCAGTACACGTTATAACGCCATTTCTTCAGGTTTTTGAAGAGTCTGCAGCATGTCAAGAAGGAATCAGAAAAACAACTCCTTTACGACCAATTCTTGACAAACTTCTCAGTAAAAACTGGTTTTTACGGTCAAGAGTGCTTGGCTCCGCCCCCTATGCTGTTGTATGATTATTATCAGAATTGTGCGATCAATAGTTGGAAGTTTACAGTAATTTAAAAAACAATTGTTATTCATTATTAGTCTAATTTGAATCAGATTCAGCAGATCCATTTACTTATTGATTTGGAGTTTTACAACATGTTTCATTTATTTCATTTTATCCACGCCATCCTCAAACCCGTTTCTCCTCTAACGTCGTCGTAACATAAAATAATGTTTAGCTGAAATGCGATATTTTCAATCCCCCGGTACGATATCTGGTGACGGTGATTGGCGGGTGAAGTTCCCGGATGCTTCCGAGCTGGTTCTGGTCGTCCATGTACGATTAACAGCACAAAAAAAAAAAAAAGCAATATTATCCTCAAAATAGGAATGATTAGGCCTTAAGTGCAGCAGGTCAGTCCAGCTGTCAATCAAAAAAAAAACAAAACTCTCCTGCTAATTATGGATACATTTGTTGCTTTATATTATTTTATTAACTCATCAAAACAATTTTTTGTACAATCTGTAAATACATTTTCTGCTGTAAATTTTCAGAAGTTCATTTTGAACGTCGGTGGAGTTTAACGAGCTTTTGGAGCCAGCCCCTGGTGGTCACTCATGGAACTGCATGGTTTGCCACTTTTTGGTTAAATCCGTCTTTTGTTCGTAACAGATCAGGTGTGGTCATGTGACCATGATCCATAAACACCTTTACCAAGCTTCAGTTATGCATTAAATCACCTACAAGGCGTTTGGCTAAATTACTAAACATTTACTGAGAAATTCAAGCTACCAGTAATAGTTAGACAAAAGATGTCAGGATGTGGTGAACTGGACCGGGTCGGTAAAACTCAGAACCTCAGATAAGAAAGCTGAAGTAAAAAAAGAGCCACGAGGCGGCGGATTAAAAACGTGAGCCGAAATAAATCCTGCTGATTTCATACTTAGTTGTTTAATTTTAACCAGTATTTAGAATAAAAATGTCAAACTCAATCTGCTCCATTTGATATTTACAGACTTATAATACTATCTAATACCGTTTCAGACACATATGGACTGTAATTACCCACAATACATCTTGATTCCATTACCTGTCCCAGGGTGGCATCCTCCAGCACTGATGACAGCAACTTCAACTGTTTTGTTCAGGTGTTCGGTTGCTCAGTCATGGACAAGAAAAAGATCAAAAGAAAGTATAAGAAGGGGTGGTAATTTAAAGGTAGAAAAGAACCAGAACCGTGTTTCTGACAGGTGGAGACGAGAACCAGGCTGTAACTGTGTTTGTTTCAGCTGTGACGTGGGTCGGTGGAGGTGAACTCGTTTTTGGGGGCCGCCCCCTAGTGGTCAGTCAGTGAACTGTCATTTTTCTTTCTTCCAGGTCGGCCTCAGCAGAGAAATTAAAGCGTCGGCGCCTGGTCATTTTAACTCCAGGTGACGACTCGAGAGCGGGTCCGGTCACGACGGGTCCAGTCACAGCGGTCCGGTCACGACGGAACCACCGAAGAAACGGAGGATCAAGAGGTGGACGGACATCTTCAGTGTGAAGCTGAGAGCTTCAACAAAAACACAGAGAAGCTGCTCCACAGACTGCTGTTTGACTGTGTGTGTGTGTGTGTGTGTGTGTGTGTGTGTGTGTGTGTGTGTGTGTGTGTGTGTGTGTGTGTGTGTGTG